>OY856411.1:1192780083-1192917583 GCA_963693085.1 Alisma plantago-aquatica | reverse complement strand
ATATTAATATACATGAACAGTATGTTGTATATATGTATATGTGGGGGTGTGTGTGTGTGTATGAGTAATTTCTATAAACAGTTAAATCAGCTTATTGTTAGAAAAAACATATATAGCCTGTAGGAAAAGCGGCCACATATAGACTGAGAAAATTTCTTGCAGTGGGGTCAATTGTTCATTAGAAAATCGACAATAAGTCGGATATATAGATTGTTGTTATAGGTATCTAACTATCTATGCAAGTTTACACACATGCATATGTATGTATATGATATTTATGTATGGCTGTATGCACATGTGCATATATAGATGTATAGTACAACTTGGAATATCACATAAACATGGGAGCAACTATTGTTTTGCAAGATGGGAGGGACGAAGTCTTTACAGTTATAGTGTAAAGGGTATAAGGGGGAATGCGTGAAGTTGTAATCAGTTAGGACATATCATAAGGCCATTAAACTTGCTGAAAAAGCTTCGCTTGGAAGTTAACTTGGAAATAATTACTATAAGTCATGAAAAGTTTGTAATGTTGGGGGAGGGGTAGGCTTGTGAAAAGTTATGCAATATCTTATATTGTTAAATCATGAAAAGTCGTGAAAAGCTGCAACCTTCTATTTATTTGGGAAGAGTATTTGATTGACCTATAAATCATGAAAAACCGAGTCCCCAAATTTGGAGACTTTTTTATTACTAGGTTCCGCACATATTGGACCGCATTGCCAAATGTGGCGTGGTGTGGGGTTGGTTGTGGCGCAACGTTGACCCGTCACCACGTGTTTGACCCAAGGTTGTAAAGTGCATGAGGCGTAACGGGGCATTTTTGTCTCCTTGAGGCGAGGTGTAAGCCTCGAGGCGTTTGAGGCATAAGCCTCAAAATATATATGAGGTGGTCATAAAAAATAAATTTATACATGTATTCACATATAGATATTTATATATGTTATGTATATTCATGGGTGTATAAAAGAATTAGGTATATACAAGCACAACCTAATGAAATCAAAATTAATCGTGAAACTTTATACTGATAATAGAGACTAAAGACCCACCACAATACTAAAATAAATATGTAGAAACATAACGAGATATCAATTCTTTATACTATTAGAATAAAAAATGTATTCAACAGAAAAACAAAAGGAGATAGAATTTTGAATTAGTAGGAACAAGGAACCAAAATTAGTTAACAATGCTATGAAATTCACCAACATAGCGAATAAGAAGGTAGCGAACAAAGATAAATTTAATGATGTAGAGCGAAACATGTCACTCAAAAGAATGATGATTAAATGTTCACTAATAAAAATTAATAATTAATTACAAGAACTCTATTTTTTTAAATGATTGTAATAATCTTAAAAGTAGACAATTTGGTGGTTAACATAAGATGTTTTTGTTCAGCATTGAGGTGTGCGCCTCAGCTAAGCCTCAGAACCCCAATACTTTGAGGCGAGCCTCAGACATTGTGAAGTGTAAGCCTCAGTTTAGGACACTGAGGCATAAGCCTCAAGGCGCATTTGGGATAGTCTCGCCAAGAGGCGTAAGCCTCGAAAGCCTCAAGGGTGGTTTTTAATACATGGTTTGGCCCAATAGCTTACTACTTGATGGGTCCAACGTACCCCTTCCTAGGGTAGTTTCTTAATACCAAAAAGTGTTGCTCTTCTGAGAATGAATATCACAGAGTAAATTCTACGTTTATCTCATAGAGTAGGCTAATCATTATCTGCTTCCCAATCTTCTATTCTATTCTCCGCATCAAAAGTGCTTCACTATGATATATCTTCTTGTTGTTTTCTCATGTGTTAGGAGAAGAATGAAATATTTAACAAGAGAAAGTTGGTGCCATCTTAGTCGATGAAGGTATCTTGTATATGAGAAATGGCGCATGTGGTGAATCCCCCCCGACACAACAGTCAGTGGTATATGACAATCATAGAAGAACAGTGGGGCCCATCTAATCTGCAATGAGATCGGACATTAGAAGTGATACAAAAGGAAGGATCGTTTAACTTCAAGAGGCCTGCCCAAACATAAAAGGTTATAGGGTTGACAAGCTATAACATCTGGTAGAAATGTAAGAAAGAAGAAACCGGACTGGATACATATACGTCAAAGGTCCTAGGGTGGAGCAACCTGGGGCAACAATCGACAATATCATGTCCCCAAGATGAGAGGCATGGGATGGAGGGGCATATACAGAAAGCTGCCTATTATGCCCTCCTGGGGTAAAAACATGAAGAAGATTTGAGGGCAAGAACAAAAGGGATGTTGTCGCCTCATCGCTCCCCAACTTACCCAGGAAGTGTGGCCTTGACTCCCTAAGAATTTGTGAAGGAGGCAAAAGGTGGGAGTAACGGTTAACCTTACTTTGATACCATATGAAGACCAAGGTATTGAACTCATTAATTGCTTGACATAATTGGAGTACAACTCTAATACTTATAATATGACTTGAGTGAATAGGCTTCATAATAGCAGCTCATATGGGACTAAAATACATGTGTGTGTGTATTCTAACAATTGAAAATAGTACAATCAAGGGTGAATGATCTTATACTAGGTACTATACTTATATAACTGTTCACTTTGATGGTCCATTGTTTACTATTTAGAACTAGCAACATCATTAGTGAGAAGATCCCGATCTAAAAAGCCAATTATATGCCAAGCAAGTTATGATAGTAGTTTGCATGGTTCAGGAGGGGCCGAAACTTAAAAGATGGATTAAACAAATAAAATCTTTTCTCGTATTAGGCGATAAAGTTTATTGCATTGCGCTTGCTTAAACATTGCCATAAAGTCATTTAAGTCCAAGTTCATAAAAGTTGAACTTTTGCATGTCTATTAGTAAAGGGCAACTCCACATGTTTTGTGAGGCTTTCCAATCATGGGAATTATCAACAAATTTGGGATCACGTGAGGTGTTGCCCACAAATAGGCAAGGAGTTCTCTTATATTTCTATCTTTATACAAAGATTATATCAAATAATTTTAATATGTGCATACATACATATATTACAGGCAGCTATATATATGTATGTATATGCTACTGTGTATATACATCAAATTCTCTAAACCTAATTAACACTCATTTTATCTAGATCAAGCCTAACATGACCTAAATGATACATAAATCGCCTTAATTTGACCAAATCAAACACAAATTGACCAAGTAAAACCTACTTTTGACGTAAGACTAGCCTAACTCAGACCTAACTCGACCACAAAATGATCTTAATTGGGCCTAAATTGTCATCTAATCTACTCAAGGATGAAGGACCTAGGCACCCACACTTTGACAACTCAACCGGGGGCAGCCCACTTAGACGACATTGACTATGTATTCTCATTTTCATCCCAAATAGTTAACTGTAAAAAAATGTACCAAAATTTCTCAAATTTTTTTCTCTTTCAAGAAAACCAAAATAATGTTAAATCCCACCTTTTTATGGTTCTCACATTGACTATATATCTGAGTATTTACAATCCAAGTATCAAAAAATAGTTGAGAAATTAGAATTGAGGGTTTAAGTACCATCGCCACTGAAGAGTTAAATAAACCATCTAACAGAAGTATGATGTAATTAATTTAAATTACAGAAATATTTTATTTTAAAAAACTAGTTGATTTGAAAGAGATTACAACTAAATGAATAGATGTGAAAATCTGTAAGATATGCCTCTTATATTAAAAAACAACGTATATAATCTGGGTCAGAAGCAAGTTAAGAAAAGAAAAAAGAAAAAAGCAAGTGTTATGTCAAGTTAGTATAAAAAATGATATAATGGATATAACTTAAAGTTCAAATACGAAAGTATGAGCCAGGTAGATACGGGTATCTAAATTCAGATAAAGCATTGATAGGCCTTTAATTCAGATAAAGCATTGATAGGCCTTCCTAAAAAATCAATTAGGTGCCTCAAGATCAGATGCAAGATTGTGCATCTCAACATTTTCCACGCCAACCCAAAACAAAGCCCTTCAGTTCCAAATCTCAATTAATTCAGTAACAACGGGCACAGCATTTATTCACAAGCAGACCTGCGAGATCACCATGCTTTATTATATCATTCGCAAGCAGGTCTATGAGCTGATCATGCTGGATTATACAAATCACACACCGTTTGTAATCAAGTCTACGGGTCAATCACAATTTGTTATATTAATCACATGCCACAATGAATTGAATCTAGAGGCATTAGATGGATCAAGGGAAAATACCGATATAAAACACGCTATCTTCTTAATACATCTCATTGTAGGGCTACTGTCATTCACACCAGATGAAACATAGAATGAAGACAAACTATTTCTGTCAATCATACACTACCAAAATTGATCTAGACATATAGATGGATTAAAGGAAAAGGAAGATATGAATCGCATATAGCATTTTCAGATGTCTCATTATTTGACTACAATCATTTACACCTGAAGAAATATAGAACCATGATGAACCATTACTATCAGTGCGACTTATTTCACCAATTTATACAACACCTCTAAAACCATCATAAAAGACAAGCTAATTATCATTTAAAAGAAGAAAGAAACTTTCATAATTACCCAAAGGTCGAGTAGAGTTGCCTCTATCGGATGCACTCCTTGCTAGCTTTTTGCTTGATAAAGCCCCTGTAGAAAATCTCCTGGAAATCCTTTGCTCCATAGAGTTGCTAGTTACAACTGTGGCCACACATCACATATATGCATGATATTCTAGATAATCATCGTCAAAAGGTTGAATGATCATATAAAAGAAAATTACCAGAAGGTGTTTTTGTGCCATCAACTTTTGTTCGGAGGGATGGTGGGACGTACACGCAAGACTGTTAAATGAGAAATGTACGTCAAATTGAATGCCTCATAACCGTATGCATCGAAGCAAATTTGCTGATAAGTGAAGAGATAGTAAAGATATTACCCACCTTGAAAAAAGAATGTTGCAGGACCTCTGCAGCTGTCGGTCTCTTACAAGGATCCCAGGAACAAAGTGACTGAAAAATGAAAAATTCTAGTCAAGAAAGTGAACAAACAATCTTGCAAATAATGCACAGTAAAAACTATAAGAAGTTGGTATAAGGCTTGAGCTACTTACTGATATAAGATCAATAGCATCGTCACTAGCAGATGGAATCAAAGCAGAGAGATTGGTACAGGAAAGCTGTGCAGAACAAAAAATGCATCATGTCAACTTCCATAGAACTGGAACAGAATCAGAGTACTGTAATTTCTGAGACAATGGGAACAATGTGTTAACATCAGTGTGCAGCTTTTTGAGAGATGCTTAAGATGAGAAAAATAAACAGCAGACTTTCTAATCATAATGATATAGTTCTGTAAAGAATAAGCTACAACCTATGAAGCACGGACACTTCGACACTGTCCAGCGTACACTTCTTGATCACTCCTGGACATCTAGGAAGCACGGACACTTCCCGGGAGGTGCCGTGGCCGTGTCTGCCGCGTGTCGGACGCGGACACGCCGTGGAGACGGCTGGACACGCGGTGGACACAGCCCCGGAGTGTCCAACTTTTTTTGAAGAGTTTTTGGCTTGGACACGGCTTGGACACGGCTGGGACACGGCTTGGACACGGCTGGGACACGGCTGACCCAGCCCAGCCACATCCAGGTCCAGTTATGTTAGGAAAAAAGACTAAACCTGTCCATGTTCCCTAACCCACCGATATTTGCTCCCCTTCTCCTCAATTTCACTCCAAATTTTCGTTGTTTTCTTACTGTAATCTTGCCCCTCTATCAATCTATGCCCAATTTTTCTAATAAGTCTTTTTCTTCTGTTTTGTTATAATGTTAACAATAATTGCTGCTGTTGGTTCAGTTGTGTTATACAAATCTGTAGTATTTACTGTATTTAATCATACATCATTCTGAGTTGGATTTCTTTATTGTTGAATTGGTCTAATTATTGTTTATTTACTGTTCAAAAGTCATTGCGTTATGATTTAAATTGACAATTTGCTTTAATTGATTGGAAGTATGGACATGGATGCGTTTACATAAATTTATAAATATCACTAGGCCATGCTTGTTGTATCTGATGGATTTTTCCTATTTGGATGAATGTGTTGGATGGATGATTGTATGTCTTTTAAGTAAATGAAATGCAAACTCCACAATTAAATTTCTATAATAGAATGTGTTTATACATCAATAATGTATACATATATATGTGGAAAAAACAATTTGCCGTGTCCGGCCCCGTGTCCGTGTCCTACATTTTTAAAAATTGCCGTGTCCCGTGTCTGTGTCCGTGTCCGTGTCCGTGTCCGTGTCCGTGCTTCCTAGCTGGACATGTGTTGGGAGTCCAATATTCTTTCCATTTTTTGGGCATTGGACCTGGATTGGATCCTTTATCTCCCTATAGCCGTTTTCCCTCTTTGTAGTGATGAGGCTATTACTTAAAGGTGGTTGGTTATCTAAGTGACCCTAAAGGAGACATGATGACCCCCTTACTGTTTTAGGGTGTCGTGGCTGCTACTTGCAAACATTACATGATGTAGTTTCGTCCTCCCTTCGTATTGCACTTTGTTACTCATCCATTCGCAGAAGCCTTGAATGGCCCTGAAGAGAGGTGTGGCCTGATGGAGATGCGACTTGTAGATTCTACTACGTAGGACATTATAGGATACATTTTGAATAAAAGATGCAATCTTGAACAAGGTGTGGTTCACACCTTTTTTTCACATATTGTCACTTGGCAATGTTTTCTTCTCACTTTTTTCGGCTTACTTCCATACACTGCAGATCTCTTTTGGTTCGAAAGATGACAGCGGTTTTTTTTAGACCTTAGAATTCCTTACTAGCTGTTGACTTCCATTTTTATTTTTGCTGAGTTATGTTATTCTAGCAAGTTTTATTCACTAAATCCCGATTACTACAATGATGTTCCATATATGAGAGCCCAAAGAAGTATGGTACACTAAAGCTACATACTAAGTTGGTATGTCTAGCACATTAGGCCCAATAGCAAGGTATTGCTTAAATCTCTAATATTCCCCCTCAAGCTGGAGATTAAGCATCATGTGACCCTAGCTTGTTAGTTGTTACAGATATTCAGAAAAAGAGAAGGCGGAATGGTTGGACTAAGATGTAATCTGTATGTTCTCCCATCTAACGTGAAAATCAATAATCACCTTGATTTTGACTAGATTCTTGACAAAATGGCAGTCGGACTCAATGTACTTGATCCCTTCATGAAATAAAGGATTGTTGGATTGTTGGATTGTTGGATGTGTATAGCTACTTGTTGTCACATTTTAGAATGGGTATTTGAATTAGGATCGCGATTTCATTATGAGAGGATAATTCACATTGAGTGTCACACATGCATTAGTCATGGCTGGGTATTCCGCCAGTATTATGCAAAAACCAAAAGTAGATTTCCTACCATTGGCATTGCTTGTCCAATCAACATCAGCATAGCTTATGACAAATTGACTTGTGAAGTGGGTGTTTGGAAGACAATCCTTTCTGGGAATTCCTTTGAAGTATCACAAAATCCTCTGGATTCTGGACAGACTGTCAGTGACATGGTAGAGGAATGCATATAAATTGGTTGGCTATTACAAGTGTTCTAAAAACCGGCTCAGGCAGCCGCTTAAGCGGCCAACCCATCTGCCACCTGGTTGTGGCTTAGGCGCCAATTGAGCGGGCCAGCAAAAAGCGGCTGCCTAACAGCCACCTGATCCGCCTGGGCGCCCACTTCCTATCCAGTAGGCGGCCATATCAGCCCGCTTAATTGAAAAGCGGGTTCTGGGCCCAAAAGAATGCCTGAAACTGTTGTGCCAATACTACATTTCACCTTTATTATTGCATACTTCTGTAATTAATGTTTGTAAATCAAGATAAGCATGTGTTTCTAATTATTGTTGAGTTATATATGTATCAAAATCATTCCTACTTCCTAAAAGCTCTGTATCTATGTACTGCTGCACCTCTATTACCTCTTTATGTATGTACTGCTGCACCTACATAACATGTATGTATTGTATGTACTAAGCTACTAATTATATACTAATATATTGTTCTAGTATCTATGTTACCTATGCATTCATATGTTTGTTTCTCTTGTACTATTATGTGTACAACTAATGTCTTGTCTATGTGGTTGTACTTTGTAGTAGTATAATATGTATCACTGTATGATGTATATATCATGCACTGCCTACTACTGTATAATGTATAATACCACTTAAAGTATAGTGTATATATATCATGTACTGCCTACTACTATGTTCATGTATTGTGTAGTATGTACTACTAGTGTATATATTTCATGTAAAATGGCTACTGTTGTATATAACTAATTTAGTATAGTACTGTATTAGTATGTTATAATTAAGTTAATTAGGGTATTTTACACTTACTGCATCGTTTCCTAAGTGATAGTTATTTATATGCAATGTGTGTAATTTTGTATAAAACTACATAGGAAATTAGGCACCCTTTTTTCAAAAAGCACTCACCTGGCGCTTAAGTGGCCACAAGGTCTTGTCTGCTCGCCTGCTTCCTAAAACATTGACTACTACTACTACTGTTACTACTACAAGGAGATGTCAAAACAAGTGATGGTCAGGTATATGGAGTTTGCCAACTACTCGTCGATACAAATTCAAGATTAAGGAAATACTCCCCCTCAAACAAATGGTTTTGATGATAACTTCACTGGGGAGGAAACTGGTTAGGAATCCAGCATCCATGTTTCTTTAGGTAGATCTAAGACATATTTCTGTTGGGAGTAGTAGTTCAATCCTTTATTGGAGAGAAAAACCTCAATCCCTAACAAGTACTGAAGTTGTCCTACATGTTAAGTTTAAAAATGCGACTTCAGAAGTTGCTCGATTGCCAGAACCCATTTATGTCTCTACCAATTAAATGATGAACATAAACTGCTAACACGATAATCCTAAAAGTAGATTTGACGAAAAACAGGCTATGGTAGCAACTCACCTTGCTTTAAGACGGTTTGATGTTCCATCAAAATTAAGTTCACTGAAAATGCCTAGCGACACCCAAAAATATTGTGTTGGTGGAGCAGGACAGGAGACCAAGTATTATTGATATGTAGAGCAGTCATTTCCTCCATCATCATAACCCACCAACCAGGTCCTTGAGAGACTCTTAATAGTTGTGTGGAAACTGAGTATCATCTAGAGCAAGAGTAACAGCTTTGTAGAGTTGGTGGCTTTAGAAAGGCAAAATGAGAAATGGGACGTTGAATAGTGCAACAGTGAGTACCTTTGCGGAGGGCCAAAGCAGATGTCTCACATTGTGACTTTGATGATGGAGCCTAAGTCTGAGGTTCCAATTGCCTTTGACGTTGATAAACTTTAGCAAAGGTACCAACGCTCATTTGCGGGTAGAGGTGGAGGAGAATTGTAGGAATCATTGTCGCATGAGAATAAACAATGATTTTCATAGGTACATAGGTGTCTTGTGGGGAGCTTGGTGAATTAGGATGTGATAGGGAAACTTGGACAAAGTCTTGAAATGTGGCATTAGTTCACATTTTTTTTGGACTAGAGGCAAAAACATTTGTAGCCTTTTTTAAATGAGGAATACTTAAGAGAGACAATGTTGATTGCTCATGGATCAAGTTTGCCGATGTCTCACAAGTTGCACTATTAGTTAATCCTGATTCGTGTAGCACTCTCCCATATATAGGAGTCCAAAGAGGTAAGATGCAATGAAGGTACATTCCAAGTTGTGCTTGGCCATTAGGCCCAATAGCAAGATAAAGTTATATAACTATTAATTTCCATATAGAACCGATCATGTCAAAAAATTTCAACACTTTCTATATTTGAACCCTGTCTAGCGTCGAATGTGTGGCCTATATTTTTATAAGTAGCCATGAAAATGTCAAGCATTTCAGGAAATTGTTGTCACATGCATCGGTGAGCCGTGTGCAGAGATATATATTAGTGTCTATGTCCTGCGATGGTATTGTACTATAGTGATTCATAGTAACACAATAACTATGTTGTTCGTAAATAAAATTTGGTTTTTTTTTTTTTTTGTGTGTGTGTGTGTGTGTGTGTTGGAATTCAAGGAAAAGATGATGATTCAGAAAACCTGAGGAAATTGGTAATTGATTTTGTTTGCAAGTTCTAGTCCTTCAGCCCACAAATTCTGATCAGGGCTGCCAAGAACACCGCATATCTTGTTGATCTCATCTGCCTCGCTGCATGGAAAGCATAGAAAATTGACAGAAAGGTCAACAAATAGCAGCTAAAGATAAAAGTATTGCTATTGAATTTATTGACACCCAACTACCTGAAGGATATCAACTTCCAAGAACTGAATAAATCAAATCAAACTTAATCCAAGGAGCAACTCTTTCACCCCGAGTTTATAAATCAGAGAAGAACGATAAACCGATAAAATTACAAAACCCGATACACAAACTTTAAAAGGTTCAAGGCATGTAGACTAGCAAAAGAGAATTCTGTTGAGTGGTACTGAATGATACGCCTTAAAACACGACATGCTCAAAATAGGTCTCTCAGATTGTCAATAACAATATGAAAATTTAGATTTACAATGCAAAGAATTCAAGCCAAATATAAAATTCATCAGGTAAGAACTGATATAAATTTATCAGGCGAGAAGTGGTTCTTAGGGATATAACTGCATCAATCTGGAGAAGGCGTCATTGAGGCTTTGAGGTTTATGAGGAAGAACCAGGACCAAAACTCACAAGAGAATTAAGTATACCAGACAAAAGTAATATTGTACAGCTACTCGAGCATATGACGCGATTTTGTGAAGGAGAAACTATAATTAAGTATAAGAAACAAAGGGAATATTTTACAGTTAGTCGAGCAAAGTGCATGATTTTGTGAACGCAGGACTAGGTCAGCCGTGGTATGTTATGCGCTCCTACCATAATTAAACAAATTTAAAGGGCCATAAAACAACGGTTATGCCTAACCGAGGCCACTTCTGACATTATCAAATCTAGAGGATCATTAAGAATTTCATGCAGATATACCTTGAACCAGGAAAAAGAGGACGCAAGGTGAATAATTCAGCCATGATGGCCCCCATCGCCCACATATCTGCAACAACAAACAGCCATGAATGGATAGAAATTGTCCTATTTAATTGTTCGTCACTCGTAGAAACTACATATATGTGAGTGTGCATGTTTGTGTGTGTGTGCGTGCGTGTATGCATAGAGATAGTGAGAGAGTTAAGCTGGAATACACTCCGGAGTGTACATGAGACTCTATACACCCCAGTTGTTTTCCACATGCAACAATTATTTTGAAAATCCAAATCATTGATCTTCTTAAATATCTTATGAATAGGCTATATATAAAATTGGAGCTCGTTTGAACATTTATAGGTTATGCACATCAAGACAACAAAACTGAGAAGTATAGCTCAAGTTTTGCATGTAGCTATATTTATTATAGCAATGAATATCAATGGTTAGGATTTTGGAATGATCTTGATAGGTAAACACCACTGAGGTCTGCAGTGCAATCCATACACTCGAATGTGTTCTAGCCTGACTACACACACGCGCGCATACACATACACACACATATGTAGATTCAGATATCCGAGCAAGCCATTTAAGTCCAAACTCACCTACAGGAGAACCATATACAGAAGATTGGAGCAAAACTTCAGGTGCTCGATACCTGCAACAGGCCACGTTATAAAAATCTAAGGTACATGCAATATATAGACCATAACGATGAAAGTGAAAAATACTACTTGCATAACAGACCAGCGAGTAGAGACATATTCAGTAAATGGTGGCCTAGAACAGACTTCACGTGCAAGACCAAAATCTGCTAACTTGATGGTATCTTTTGTAACCAACAGGTTTTCTGAAAGTATTGAAGTGTTAGTTTCCTCTTGTTCGTAGGATAGCTGCATTAGCTTATTAAAAAAATTATCGAATGCATATTCTTACAAATTGAAATTTTATATGGCCTCTTGACACAAAATAAATAAGGCTAAAGTATATGCTTAGACCACTTCTGAACAATCACTCCTTTTTCATAACCACAAATGCTTTAGCGATCATTAAATATCTTTTTAGAATTCAAAATATATATCAAAAAGTAGTGATTCTTTATTAAAAACACTATGTTTATGGGGATTTTCATGTTATATGCTGAGTCTACTGGTCCAAACCTTTACATAACTTCTAAGGACTGGGTTCATGAGAAATATTGGAATGTATATTCTTACAAATCAAAAATTTATATGGATTCTTGCGTCAAACTAAATGAGGCCATGGTATATCTTTTTATTCTTATGGGCCTGGTTTATCTTTTTATTCTGTTTCTTTCTTTTCTTAGTCCAACTCTCTATTTGCAAGCTGATTTGGGATTCTCCCAACTTCAGCTTGAGGGGGAGTGTTGAGAGTTATTTAGTTAGTGTTTTATTATTAGTTTGTAATATGGGCCTCACTGTGTCTTGGCCCATTAGGGTTTAGTTAAGTCTGTATGCTTCCATGTTCTCCTATTTATAGGAGCAGGGTTTCTCCTATCTAATACAACGATTTGCTTTCTTTTATTATTTGACATGGTATCAGAGCAGTGATCCAAAACCTAGTCCTAGAGGAGACCAAAAGAAATTGTTACGCCTGCGGGTGGCCGCCGCCTTCTTGGTCTGGCTTGGCTGCCCGCCGGCTACTTCTTGGTCGGTGATCATCTTGTTCCCTTTTGCACAAACCTCATGCCGCATGCCTTTCTCCTAACAGGTTGTTGGCAACTTCCGCCTTGCCGCCCCTACTTGCTACTGCCCGGCGTTACCTCCCGCTAGCCTCGACTCCCCCTTGGTATCAAAGTCATAGGGGAAACCCGAGGAGAGCCATCAATCCCTCCAAGGAAGTTTTCTTGAGGTCTACAATCATGTGGAACAACAACAGCTTGGAGTTTATCATTCGCCGCTACAGTGTCGTACTGTAGCACGGCGGCCATTGTAGTGGTTGCTGCTCCCACACCGGTTTATATTAGGTCATGCCCTTCTGGGATGACCTTTCCCTTGGTTGTAGCTGCCATATGGTGTTTGCGATTAGCTGCTATGTCCCTCTTTCTTCTTCAAATCAGCAAGAGTATGGGCTGCTGTTAACAACCTCTTATTGCAGCAGATTACGACTTCAACAAACAAGGTGCAGAGGATTGTTTTCCCCCTTAAATCTGATAAAAAAGGGGCGCCCCGGACCCTGTTACGTTGCCCAAGAAGGTCAAGGGCAAAGGTACTCCAAAGAGGGAGCATTGGTAATTCTTCCCAGCCGTTGTCACCGGCGGAGTACTGTAGCACGACCCTTTTCTGGTCTACAGTTGCTGTCCAAAGGAAATGTATTTGTCCGGGTCATTTTCTACCTTGATTTATGTTATCGGTTGCCTCCTCCACCTATTTTCCTATAGAAAAATTTTGCCTCTACCGTTGTTTTTTACTGTCCACGCCAACCACTCCTTTACTCTTTCCGTGCTTGGCGTGGGGGGGAGAATAGAGGAGAAAGAGTAGAGGGAAGAGACGAGATGGAGGAGAGATGAAGAAAAAAAAAGAGAAGAATTATGTTATGCTGCTTCATGCCACATTTACTGCTGATATATGGATTCTTCTGCTGCTATTTAGTGCTTTCTGCTGCTATTATTGTTTATTCATCATCTACCTCGATTGCTGTTGTGAAGTTGCATACTTGGACGTCATCCTTACTACTTGTGCTATGATTAGCACATTTTGTTTGATGCTTTGTGCTTTTGTACTTTCTGCTGTCCGTGCTTTATTTGCACGTGGACTTTCTTCTGTGGACCAGCACTCTCTGGACTCTGTGGACCAGCACTATCTGGACTTTGACGTCTGCTACTGTGATGGATACGGTATGAAGAGGGAAGATGATGAAGACCTTTCTGTTGCTGACTTTACATGGAGCTTCATCTACTGGAGTTATTTATTTGCTTGCTACTGTGCCTACGGGTCTTCTATCTACCTATGTCGTCGACTTTTGCTGTTGTGCACTAGCACTCTCTGGCATGTTTGTGCCTTAGTTGCACGTCGACTCTCTACTTCTGTGAGCCAGCACTCTCTGGCATGTCCGTGTTTTTGACACGTCGACTCTCTGCTTGTCCGTGCCTTGCTTGCATGTCGACTTTCTGCTACTGTGTGCCAGCACTTTCTGGCCCGTCCGTACTTTATTTGTACGTTGACTACTACTGCTACTGTGATCTAGCACTCTCTGGCTACTACGACTACGACTTTGATGAAGACCTTGGTGCCTATCAGCTATTCCATCTTTTACTCCAGATGATTGTGATGCTGCTTATTTCTGCTCCAGATGATCGAGAAGCTTCTGCGACCTACCTGCTTGCTTGGAGTATCTACTTGAGGGGAAGTGTTTGAGTGTTTTAATGTAATATTGAGGGGAAGAAAAATTTTGTATGGGCCTGGTTTATCTTTTTATTCTGTTTCTTTATTTTCTTAGTCCAACTCTCTATTTGCAAGCTGATTTGGGATTCTCCCAACTTCAGCTTGAGGGGGAGTGTTGAGAGTTATTTAGTTAGTGTTTTATTATTAGTTTGTAATATGGGCCTAAGTGTCTTGGCCCATTAGGGTTGTCTTATGTCCTGTACGCTTCCTTGTTCTCCTATTTATAGGAGCAGGGTTTCTCTTATCTAATACAACGATTAGCCGTCATTTCTTATTTGACAGTATATTCTTGGACCACCAATTTTCGAATAATCATTCCATTTTCACAATCACGAGTGGTTTTAGTGATCCTTAAGTACCTTTCAGAATTCAAAATATATTTTAATGGGAACTGATTGTTTATAGAAACATTATATTGATGGGGATTTTGATGCTGCCTACAGTAAAATGCTGAGCCCGCTGGTCCAAAACTTACATAACCACTCATGGTTGGGTTCATATCATAGACATAAATGGTAGAATAATATAAACCAACGTTTATCATGCTAGATTTTCATTTCTAAATATAATGAGCACAGTGTGATTTAGAAGATAATGGTAATGATTTTTCAAAAAAGAATAGTTTTAGTGGCAATCACACAAATAAGGTTAGCCCTTAGATCAAAGGATCCCAACACAGATCAGATTGCATGGATCGATTTGTTTCTAATTTTGCCTTATGCTTAGATGTGGGTATATGACTGTATGGGCGGATAAAAAACCAAAGCAGGACCTCGAAAGGAATAAACTACATCGAACCAAACTGGCAGAATCTTTACCGGTGAATTTCAAAATATTTCTCATGTCAAATCATATATAGACTAGGAAGCATGGACACTTCCCGGAGGTTGCCGTGTCCGTGTCCGACACGTGTCGCAAAATCTTTACTGGTGAATTTCAAAATATTTCTCATGTCAAATCATATATAGACTAGGAAGCACGGACACTTCCCGGAGGTTGCCGTGTCCGTGTCCGACATGGACACGCCGTGGACACGCGGCGGACACGGCTCCGGAGTGTCCAGCTTCATTTTTTTAAAATTTTCCAGCTGGACGCGCCATGGACACGTCTTGGACACTTCCTGGACACGGCTGGCTTGCAGCATCTGTTGCTAGGTACTGGAGCCACTGCAAGCAACCACCACAAGGAGATGGGAGCTGCTACAAGTAGATTTTGCAGCAGCAACCACTACGAGTTGAAGCTGCCACAAGCAACAATCTTTTGCAGCATGAGCTGCCAACACCTAGACCAGCCACAAGCAGCAGCCATCTGCAACAGGAGTTGCCAACACCTAGATCAGCCACAAGAAGCAGCTTCCTTCCCCTCCAAGAACTCCTTCCCTCTTCTTCCTCTATATTTTCTTTGATTGCTCCTTTTCTCGTTCTTCTTCTTCTTCCTACTTTGCTGGTCCTCTAATGTGTACACTCCTATACGTGCCTTTTTTTCCTAATCCATTGAAAACTCTCCTATCCTCTTGTTCCTCCTTCTAACATGCAGTCTTCCTGTTTTACTTTTGTCTCTTCCCTCTATCCTCCATTCCTACATGACTACTACATGCGTTAACCTCCTCTTGCTTCACCACCATCACCACTACCAACAAATATCTCCCCTCATCACTTTTTCTTCCCCTCCTCTTCCTTGTACTCCACTCCATCAGTATTTTAACTGAAAAAATAGTGCTGTGTGTAATTAATTTCTTATGATTTTTGTCTAATTTGTCATTCTTGGATATTATAATATAACATTTTGTATGCTAAATTCAATATTGATTGGCATAGTGGGTATGAATACATATGTGAGTATAACGTGGGATATTTGGTGATCTTTGTTCATCCTTGTGATTGAGAATTATGGATCTTGTTGTGTTCTACAAATGAAACTATATACATATATATGCCTAAAACTGTGTACATATGTAAATATATGTATGTATGTATGTATATATATATATATATATTGCCGTGTCCAACGTCGTGTCCGTGTCCTACATTTTCGAAACTCGTCGTGTCCCGTGTCCGTGTCTGTGTCCGTATCCGTGCTTCATGGTATATAGAAATGGCAGAATAATAGAAGGCAGTGGTTTTCTCGACTATATTTTTGTGTTCAAAAATAAGAAGCATGTATATAAACTACAAAACAGCTGTACTGATATCTGAAGAATGAATGGTCGTAATGACGATCACACCAATAAGACCAGCATTCAGATCAAACTATCACCAGATGAGACCAAATGTACATAGTCAGCTCTGTCTCTATTATCTAACTTATTCCCAGAGCGCTGCTAGAAGTGGACCAAAAACCAAACCAAACCTTAAATAGAACTATACCAAAGGCTTTGTTTCTATTTGAGGCGGAATCAAAATGATTACCATCTTTTGCGTGTTGAATTAGGGACATTTTCTCCTTCAATCCAAAGCAGTGCTTTGAAAAAGGGCAGATGCAGTCGCTTAAGCGTCCGCTTCAAGACCCTGCTTAGTCAAACATGCGGCTGCTGGGCCCAAAATAAGGTCCAAACTTGCCGCTAGATCACCAGGGAGCTAAAAGCACTCATGGAAGATTATTCCCTGCTTCATTTCTTCATTGTATTTATCTTATACTCCTGTAACATGTTCTACTTTGCGCTGCACCTATATTAGTACATACTTTTGTTTGTAAATCAAGGTAAATGTATTTGTAATTAATTAAATACCTTTGTAAATAATTAAGTTATACATGTATATAAATGGCCTGTATGTAACTATGCATGTACTACTGCTCAGCTAAAAACACTTGTGGAAGATATAATCCCTGCTTCATTTATTCATTGTATTTATCTTATAAACCTCTAACATGTTCTACTTTGTGTTGCACCGATGTTAGTATTGTTAGAAATATAAGTCATATCATATATGGGCTGGAGTCTATAGGCCCATATAGAGTCTAGTTCATATAGATGTCTAGTCAAGTTTAGTCAAATCTGGAACTCTCTAGAGCCATAATCTCCTTTATAAAGCAGAGGGGTCTCACTTCTCTTGTAACATAACATCATAACACAATGTTGCGAATATTATCCTCCATCCATTCTTTCCAACATGGCATTAGAGCCTTCTTTCCAGGGACTCTTAACCCTAGAGAGAAAGCAACATTCCTCTGCCCGCGGACGGCAACGGCCGTCATGCCCGACTGCCCGGAGGGCCACCTCGGTCACCCGCTATGAAGGGTGATCTGTGTTGCCCTCTCTCTCTCTGAAGGGCCTTCATCATCCAGATCCCATATATTGTAGATCCAGGTTTAATTAGAGTCTCCATCATCATCATAGATCCAGATCTAGGATCCCCGTGTGTCCGTCTTTCGTCTTCCCCAAGCACAAGATTCGGCCGCTACAAATTCATGTCGTCATCTTTCTTGCATCCCCAAGATATGCAACTCCATGGTATTCTCCATGGTCGAAGTCATCTCCACCATCTGTGTCGCCTTCATCTCCAAGGTGGAAGTCATCTCCACCATCCGGTCCGTCATCATCATAGTGGTTGGAGTCATCTCCACCACTCATATCGTTGTCTCCATCATCATCATGATCCATGGTAGAAGTCATATCCACCTGAATCGTCCTCTTCATCATCCAAATGATCATCTTGGAGTTGGGAGGCTTATTTGTAGAAGAGGCGTCATACATAGAGTTAGGGTTAGACGCTTCTAATGTTTTTCCCATAAATCTTTCCTGGTGGCGTGGAACACGTGTTCCTCACTCTACATGTTGTGTCTTCATTAGGCAGTACAAATTTTCACCCAATACGCAGGTCACACGCCGTGTTGATATCCAACACGTCGTGTTGACGGGAGGCAGAGTTACGCCCCCGACAAGTTACATGATGTGTCCATCACAGACACGTCGTGTTGACAAGAAGCAGAGTTACGCATGTGACAAGTCACACGATGTCCATCACTAACACGCCATGTTGTCCACATTCTGTCAAAAATATGTGGTCTTTGTACACGGCATGTCCATCAACCAACACGATGTGTGTCTCCAACAGATCAGTTCTCCAGGCATCTGGAAAGCTTAGATCGGAAGCTCCCCAGCAAGAAAAAGATATATTCTTTTATCGGATCCAAAAAAATTTGCAGAGGCGACTTTTCGGGTCGAAAAAGGATCCATTTATTTTCTGATCAGGATCTTGTAATCGGGTCATCTACTACATGGAATCCAATTATCAGTTCTACTTCTCTGGTGATATCAAGTCAATCCTTCTCCAGCCATTTCTTCCCTCTCCACCCCATGTTCCCTAATGTCACATGGGAGTTTCTCTATCTTTGTCCATTCCAACTTTCTTCGTCTCTTCATGGTTGGTGTGCGGGGGAGATATAGAAGAAATGAGGATGCGAAGGAGGACGAGAAGAAGAGTAGAGGTGCTCAAAAGAGGAAAGAGAAGAACATTATCTACATATGGAGTTTTGTGTACTTAACATGTTGTCCAGATCTTACCATCCATATCAAGGCCAATGTTCATTCTCGTCATTCAGATTTCGAGTTGCCAAGCATCGGTCTATAATTCTAAATTCATCTTCTCGCATCATCGTCAGTTGAAGAAGGTGATTCCTCATATCAATTGGAAGTCATCAGCGCTCTACATCAGGCGAACATGTTTCTTCATCGGCCATGTCTTGGCTATTCTACCCTGGAAACACTCCAGTCTTCTAGTATGGGAGCATCTTGGATTTGTATGCACATTTCACTGTGTGCCGGTCCGACACACCTGTTTCTTGAAGATCACTCAGTCAGCTACATCAATAATGTTTCCTCCTTGTTTGTATGTGCCCTCCCAAGCACGTTGTTGTTCGTAAGTGCCCACGTTGATATTTGTTCTTGCCATGTCTAGCATGTTGATGTTCGTCTGTGTCCACGTTGATATTCGTTTGTGTCCACGTTGATATTCGTTTATGCCATGTCTAGCACGTCGACTTCCGTTCCTGCGAAATACATTGATGCTCGTACGTGTCCTATCAAACAAGATGATGCTCGTCCATGCCATGTCAAGCATGTTGATGTTCGTTCGTGCCATCTTGTTGATGTTCATCTGTGTTCCATCAAGCATGACAACCGTCTAGACTACCACATGGTGGTCTTCTCTTGGAAACAACTTCAGATAGCAGCAACTGAGTCCGTGACTCAAATGATCTTCGCATGTTCTTCGACATACTCCCAAGATACAACCTCTAACGTAATCAAAGCTCCAAATGTTTCAAATATTTTGCGTTTATCAATCTCTCAAAGATCAAGTGTTTGTCAATCTCAGGGGAAAAGCTTCAAACTCAAAGATGCCAAAGGTATTAAAGTGCGGGGGAGTGCACATGTCGTGCTAAGTCAAGGGGATATTTATCATGTTTTAGTCATAATTTTTCTTCTATGTCTTGTTTCAGTCTGTCATCCAATCTGGGCATGTGATTCTCCCATGCTCCAGCTTGCAGGGGAGTGTTAGAATTATATGTCATATCATATATGGGCCGGGTTTGTAGGCCCATATAGAGTCTAGTCCATATAGAAGTCTAGTCAAGTCTAGTCTAGTCTAGTCAGATCTGGAAGTCTCTAGAGTCATGTCCACCTTCTCTTATATAAAGGAGAGGGATCTCTCTTGTAACATAACATCATAACACAATACTGTAAATATTATCATCCATCCATTCTTTCCGATAAGTACATACTTTTGTTTGCAATCGAGGTACATGTATTCGTCATTAATTACATACCTTCGTAATTAATTGAGTTATATATGTATATAAATGGTATGTGTGTTACTATGTATGTACCACAGTTCAGCTATCCAGTAAATATATACTATACACAATTATATATTGGTTTTTACTCTCTACAAAGTCAGTAGATCAAGGTAGATATATTTGTAATTCAATACATACCTTTGTAAAAATTGAGTTACACATGTATATAAATGGTCTGTATATGTATGTACTACTGCTCTGCTAAGTATATATTGGTTTTCACTTTTTACAAAGTAGTCTACAACGTATGTTGTTTTGGTACCTATAGTCATACATGTGTCTCTTGTACTGTCATATGTACGACTATGTACTTATACATTCTTCAATTGAATCAACTTATGTAATAACTAATTTAGACTTATTTGTTCATGTCCTAAAATTATGTAATTGTTTTCTATTGGTTCATTATTTTACATTTGTGTTATAAAATGTTTCGTTTGTTGTGTAGGGCAAACTTTACACTTCCATGGTTTATATATGTATAAAAGTTTCTAATTGATGATTATCTAAATACAAATGTGTGTAATTATGTATAAAACTATACAGAAAATAAGCACCTAACTGTTCAAAAAGTGCTCGCTTAAGCGCCCGCCTGGTGCTTAACCGATCACAAGTGCTATCCGCCCGCCTCCCACTCTTAATTCGACATTGACCCAAATTGATCTGTAACGGTGTATGCATGTATACGAATTAAAAATTACATGAAGCGATGACTTGTTCTAACTATATACAAGTATACATATGGATGCAAAAAGCTGTTTCTCTCGTACGAACATAGATGAATAAAGCTTTTCATATCATACTTGTCATTCTAACTAAAACAATTCTAACTTAATTAGACATTGACCCAAACTGATCAGTAACAATGTATACATGTATATGAATTGAAATTTACATGAAGAGATGACTTCTAACTATATACAAGTATACATATGGATGCACAAGCTGTTTCTCCAGTACGAACATAAATGAATAAAGCTTTTCATATCATACTTGCCATTCTAACTAAAATAATTCCACTAGAACCCGCTAAAACAGTCAATCGAAGTATGAGATTTTGCTTCACTTTCTCAATTGATGTGATATCTGTAAAATTTCGAGTAGCTCAAGTTCCCTACCATTACCCAGGCAACTACTTTCTTGGTATCGCTTGAGTGTGGAATATGCAAGTTTGTGGTTTAAAGATCGTTGGCAGACAACTAATGGATGATACATTGATGTGAAAGATGCCTCGCAATGAATAAGATCGTTGGTTCAGGGTAAAAATGAAGTTCCTTAAACTTTTATGTTAACAAATCAAGTATTGCCAAACTTTTATGTTAACAAATCAAGTATTGCCTGTTTGTGACAAACCCAAACTGGAACAAGCCATTTAAGTAATGGTTTGATTTAGCCTAGGTTAGGCCCCAACTACAGTCCTGCAAATTTGGTTCAGCTTGCAAACTTCTCAAACTGACTGGACCTCTGTAATACATGTTATAAGGTCTAAATCAAACCATGCCCACCAGGTGACTTGGGCAAGGGATTGCCATCGAATATATTTGTATATCAGCAAAGCTGCTCACAACCATCATGTGTGGTAAATAACTATAACCAATATTGTATGAATATTTGAAATCATCAGATGCTTCACAATATCTTTGTTGAATCTCATGATTCTCAAGTTTATTAGTTAAATCAAATAAGTCAAGACCGTCTTACTCATCGATAAATCAAAGCATTAGATGGGGAAGTCATGACAAACTCAGAAGAGACACGCCAGTTGCACTTTTTTAGTGAACCGCCGATGTCGATGTCCCAGATGGCTCAAAGTCACATATGGGAACATCATTACATTCTTATTTCGTCATGAAATACTTAAAAGCGAATGCAAAATCCTAACAAGGCTGGATGCAAATAGATTGATGTCAACTTACATAGATAGTAAATCAAAATATATCTTTATCAAAATATATCTTTTCTTTTATTAACAGAAAATATGTGTTCAGGCATCATGCAAGAGTCATACACTTACCAGGTTTCAGATCTCTGTGAAAATAACCACTCTTGTGCATATGTGCGAGAGCCTGAAATATCTGATAACACCAGGTCTGCACTTGAGCCTCTCTAAATAGCTTTTGCCTATCCTTCATAAGCTGGTAAAGGTTGCACTCCTGGTAAGAGATAACAGAGAAACCAACATCATTGATGTAGTGCACAGTCTAATGAAGATATATTAGCATCAAGCCTTAGCAATGGCAACATACCATGTACTCAAAAATGAAGTACAATATATCATTCTCTCTGATGACCTCCTTTAGTTTAACAATGTTTGGATGGTTCATCCTTCGCAGTGACTGTCAGATATGTAGAACAAACTACACACATCATGAACTATAATATAATGGGTTATTAATGAAAATTAACCAACTGACTACTGACCTTTACTTCCCTGAGACTGGTACATTCAGACCAAGAATAATATTTCTTCTTCATCTTTTTTACTGCTACCTAAAAAACCCACAAAAGAAGGTATAAATAAAATAAAGTAAATAAACAAGCCTTTTTTCCGGCCGGGGGGGGCAGCAAGAAAACACATACTGGTAAGGCCAATGACACTTACAACTTCACCACTCTGCTTGTCAATTGCCCTCCACACACTTCCAAATGTCCCATCACCAACTTCCTTGATCATTTTATACCTGATGTGGCATCAAATGTCAATGATAGCAACAGCCAAAATGAAAATGCATTATCAAGGTACATATCAAGAAATGAACGGGTTACCTGTCCATTTTGAACGCTTGATGGAAGTTGGCTTACTTGGCACAGTCGAATACAAATAGACCTCTTGCTTACTGTGTAACAGTTCAGTGATGTTTGTTCACAGAGAAACAAACCCTCACAGACATAAAATTGCTGGTGTTTCTAGCCCAGAAGGCAGCTTCAGATCCTAAATGCTGATCAGAATCAATGTTCCCTCGCTGATTTCAATGGTGAAACAGCATAGAAAGCCAGCAGCTAATCTACAATCAGAGGAAATCAGAAAGTTTACAAGATTATTCCAAGAAAACAGAGCTACTGAGAAAAAATTGTCACTGTTTATTTTTTTTATGATAGCTTCATATGAAATAATACTCAGTGACTCACTCGTTATGTGGTTATCTCCTACACCAACTGCCACCAGTCAATGACACTTAACCCTGACATGACAATTTTGAAAGGAACATGTTACAATCAAGAGAGTGTAAGAGAATTAAACAGCAATGATGCATTTAGCAAGCTCTTTTGGTAGCTGATTATACCCCAGATGGCAATTTACTGCTTATGAAAGGCTTCCAACCGCGAGTCATTCCAAGAATATCAGGAATAGGATGACCACTGTGCCAGAAACTCAAAACATGTCAAAGGAAATGAAACATTCAATGTTCCAGCAAAGTAGTGTAGCAACTGACAAGCATACAACTTACATGTAGAGCGGCAGGTGGAAGGCTTCACAAGGTAGCAGTAGCATCATGCAACCGTCCTCTGGCATAAAAGTGCATCTGACCACTTGATTCTGTTGAAAACAACCAAGTAAGAATCTCAGGCAGGTTCGTAATGACACTGTACACGGGTCCAATCAACTAATAACAAAAACACTGCCAAGTTATTAGGAAAAGGGGGGGAAATACAAGGAGGTAACACGTCAATTCAGACAACAAAAGGAGAGAGAAACAACATCCGGCAAGCAAACTGTCAAAGACCATCAGCCACACAAAAACAAAAACAAAAACAAAAGAACAAGGGGAAACTGCTGCTCGATTATTCCAGATATATTAATGAGAATGATGGGCAGTCGTTGGAACATGCTTCTCAACAAGACAAGGCCTAGGTGACAAGAGTACCAGAAACCCGGCATCTGGATCTAGAGCATCAAAACCAAAACTTCCCCAATGTCACCGGCAACACTTGCATACTCTGATTGCATCAGGTGGACAGAAGAAATGAGCAATATGCCCATATCATGGCAGATTGCGGGAGCAGACGTAAGATTTTCGGAGGAAGCTACCAATAGAACAGGAACGCGCATGAAAGAATATAAGAGGAAGAAGCAACTTGGCTGTTGCAACGGAAAGGGTAGCTTCATAGTGGTTGGTTCTCATTAAAGAGATGATCTTGCGTGCAATGAGGACAAGCCATGGACGGCAGATAATGAGTACCCAACAAACGTCTTTGCGAGCCTACAAGGTGGGGGACGGAGGTTATTTGCAGAAGACAATTTCTTCAGCAATGAGGATGAATCTAATATGCAGAGTGAGAGGATGCAAAGGACGGGCATTGCCATTTGGGTAGGGAAAGACGCCACATTCGGCGCCAATACTACAAAATATTTTACCCCGACTGAATCAAGGGCGAAATAGCAACGGTAAAAAAAAATAAAGTAGAACATCGCTCCACGACCATCCGACCACCTTCCCTCCCCGCGAAAACAAAACGGCAATTTCACGATCCGGTACAGTCAGCCGGAAGCACGGAATAAGAAGTGCAAAGGGGAGGAGGAAAATAAAAGGAGTCCTCTTTGCGTGAGGTTGACGAGGCTCAGTAGAAAAGGACCCGTAAAGCTCGCCCCTCTCTGGAGCAGCCCGCGGAATAGACGCCCACCGCCTAGGGATGAGGGACGGCGAACAGGATCCTTCGAGAGAGAGAAAAAAATAGGAAATGGCTGTGCCGAGGATGATACCAGCTGCAAGAAGAAAAAAGAGGACCTACCGGATCCAACCGGCTCGGAGCAGTACCTGAGACCCCGGGGCAAGCAGCAACCACACGGGTCGTGCCGCCGCCCGGAGCTGGCCCGAGCCCTCGCGAACAACTCCGATTACTCGAGGAGGCCCGGGAGCAGCATACCACCTTGAAGAAGCGGGCAGGGGAGAGGTGGAAGAAGGGTATTCTAGGGTTCCTGCCCCCACCGATGATGAGGAAGGGGTAGGCGACGGAGCTGGGAGCGGAGGGAAGAGGAGAAGGGGGGAAAGGTGGGGGTGGGGTGGGGGTGGTTTCAGGGAACTGATGATGGGCAAGGAGGGAGGAGGAGGAGGGAAGAGGGCCACAAAGTGGGTGGGGGTTTGTCAATTTTGGTGGAATTTATCTTGTCATAATAATAATAATAATAATAATAATAATAATAATATCTTTGACCGTCTTAAAAAAAGGAGAGAAAACAAATAACTCACAGGAGTTTGGGATTTGGGATGGTGGGAAGGGAGGGAGGGAGGTAGGGAGGTAGAGAGAGGGAGCTGGTGCGGTTTTGGTGTGTGGACGAGCGACGTACAGACGGGCGGAGGAGGTGATTCTGACTCGACTCAACTAGTCTCGCCAAGTCGGCTGTCGTCTCCGTCGCCTATCGGTCTCGGACACCCGCCGGAGCAAGGGATCATCCCTGACCTCCCGCTCACGGCAAGAACGGTCGGCGTCCTCCCACCACCGTTTATTTAGCTGAGCCTCGTTAAATGCCTAATATTTTTACATATAATAATCACAGTAATTTATATACTTGGTCAGTGTAATTAAAATATATTCTTCAGTCTTATAAGAAATCCTTTCTGCCAACGGTGCCATGTCGTTGTCATGATGGTACCGCCCGCATTAATCACAAAATGGGGATTGGGGGATGATGATGATTGATCAAATCAAGACTAGCCGTTTATGCACTATATGACAAGATAATTATGATTGAATAGTGAACCGTCGTTCTTTAAGACGGCCCAATGTGAACATTTTGAACGTGTGCTACAATATGATTATAATTGGCATCGCTTCCAAAAAGTAAGACACATGGTAAAATAATAAGATGTATGTCGCCTAGTCTACGAAACAAAGGGAGTGACTTAGTTTTCGGCATGCAATTCTAACATACTAGAAGAATACACGTGCTAAGCACGTGTACTACAATTGAATAATTCTACTACAATTAGAAATATAATTATTTCATCTTTCAATATATCCTTTAATTATGTATCTTTGATCCTTATTTCTAATTATACAATAGAAAACTTAAAATGTTGAAAGTGTTCAAATTATTGTAGTTGTCAAAGAACCACAACTGACTCGATATCATTATAAGCATCAATATTAACTTTTTTATTCTAATTTGGTCTAGATGGATAAAATTTTAACCCCGATATTTATTTTCTTTTATGTTCATAATTAGTATTTACAAAAAATACATACAACATGAAAAAAGAGAATAATGTGGCTAATAGTTGATTGTCTCCTTACAACATGTAGTGTGTCATTTTTAAAATTACATCTACTTCTATTATTGTCATGTGCACGTGGACTGCTATAGACATATAAAAAGTAGAAACAAAATAAAAAGTATATATATGAAATACATTGTGATCAACTACCAAAAGACTTAGTAGACCAATGTATTGATTGTTGATCAAGAAAATTTAAACTCAAAATTGATTTGTTCTCATAGTTCATAACTAGTATTCAAAATAATTTATGTACAACCTTTCAAAAATATACATGCCAATTAACATCCAATAGATTCCCTCAAACCTGCAGCATATCATTATCAAGATTTTATATATTTTCCTTCTCTGCATGAATATGTTGATTGTAATGAAGAAGGCAGGTAGGTGAGAAGAAGGCAGGCGGTGAAGCAATAGTTGTACGATGAGCACATGCAACGCCTTGTTTTAGTTATAGCGTAGTAAACACATAAACAAACGGCATCAATTAACACGTAGACCGGTTGTTAGAACACACACATTGGTTGGACCAATGATTACACATCTACATATTGTTACACACACGATTTACTTTGTATTTGTTCGTTGTAAAAAATCGGTGGAATGGTTGAACCAAGACTGCACACTCTATCTTTATTATATCCTTACTCACTAATTTTAATTTATTATTATATATTAAACTATAACAGAAAGATGTAGGTGAAGCAGGCGGTGAAGCAATGAAGCAGGCGGTGAAGCAGACATGTTAGTTGTGCAATGAGAGAATATACAACACCTTATTTCTTCACTAGCACTTAGGGAAGATGATGATTCTAATATTAGGAAAAGTGTTTGTATATGTATATTTAATCTTCTAGCATTGGATATGTCAATGGAGGTTGTATTCGTTAGGTATGGTATTCATAATTTTATCTATTTACAAATCACCTCAATTTGTGAGTAGAGTGGGACTAAAGTTGTGATCTCAAGTGTGAGAGAAGTTATCTTCTATTTCCCAATGGGTTAAATTTTCACCATGTTCAAGCACTTGTACGTGCCACACGCACAAAATTGCCTCAGGGGATGCCTTAAACCAATGTTATCCTGATGTCCCCCACCACACTATCCTATTATTCCCCACTATTTGCTATTGGGCCTGCTACTCCACTTGGAACCAGACGCTTGTCTAGTGGGTACAAATACTATGCCAAGAAAAGACGGTAAAAGGTTGGGTCCATGTGATGGAAATTTATAAAACTAACCCCCAAAACATCCTCTTTTTCACCCCAAAAATACTCTTTTTTGTCCACCTTTCTCAACATACCATTCTCGACTCTTGTGATCCATGCCCTAACGATAGCCACACCAACACCTCTTCTCTGACGCCCACGACTAATGCCACTATTATGAATCCTCATTAATGGTTACTCCTATTTTTGCACCCCGTCCGGCTTGCTTTTTCTCCCAAAGGTAATGTTGAATAATGTGAATGGTTAGTCCTGTTTCAACACCCTGCAACGATTGATGTTGAATGAATGGACAAATAATAATGATTGTGCTTTGCTCATAGAAGATTAAAGGAAGATTCGCCCAGTAAGAAACAAAGGTTCCTACTGAAATGATGAAAGTGCACAATAATTTATCAAACATCAAATATCACGCCATAAATCGGGAATACCCCGCCAAACATGTAGAATAAGCGCTCAAATATGCAATATAGGTGCACATTCTTGATTTATATTGCAAGTCTATTATGTCATATGTGCGCCATAAATAGGAATCCCACACCCACAATTGAGAAACACACATCTAAAAATAGGTTATACATGTCCAAACTGGGCTATACACGCTCCAAAAATGATTAGCACACAAATTTGTTGAATTCTAAGACATGCTTGTAATACACGCCCAAAATTTCGTTATGCACACCCGAAAATTTGTTGAATTCTACAGGTGCATATTGTAGTACCTTCTTTGTAGATGACGTGTTTCGGATCATAAAGCTTCCAGAGAAATCTGCATGTTAGTGGGTCCTAAAAAAGGTGTTTTGTTTTCGGTTATCTAATCTTCTTTGACGAGATGGAAGAACGCCCCCGAGTATGGGGAGACTCGTGAGGCAACATAAGCTATGGAAACTTACAAACCGGAGATACAGCTAATGTCTAGGTCTTAAGAACACCGGTTTGCTATTGATAGTTGGAGGCCCGAGAATGCATGAAAAGAGAATCCTAGACTTCCTGGATCGTATGTAGCTATAGAACTTTCCCTTCAACTTCAAGGAAACCCTCATTTCCTTCTTTCCCCCTTAGGGCTAATTTGGTTGGATGTAAAACCAACCAACATCAGGAATTGTAAAACAGGAATTCGTAAGCAATGAGTTGTAACTAAGTTGTTTTTGTTTGGTTCTGAGTAGATTTAAGTGGATGATTTAGTTTGTACACGTTTGGTTGAGGGCAGTTGTAGCTTGCGGATCATATATTTATACAGCAGCAGATATCATGGCTATCGGAAAGTTGTCATATTTATACAGCCTGAAGACGACGGACTGTATGCTGCAGAGATCGTGAACTGAAACCGCGCCCAAAAGGCGTGCGGTCCGTTTCCCCACTTTTCTTTAGATTTGAAGATGACGATGGGTTCCGTTTCTGCATGGTGGGCTGCGACCTTGCCCAACCAAACGTAAGAGTTTGAAACCGTTGTGTACTTGCAACTGCGGGAACTCGTTTGTAGCGAAACCAAACGAGCCCTTAGTGTACATTCTCATAAAGAAAAGGTGGACAAGCGTAGCGGCTCTGTTGGTTTCACTTTACATTATAAAGGCTACCCTCCCTAAACTAGACTCTGGTCTAGTCTAGTTACTAGGAGGGTCTTTGTGTCTCAGTCATTGTGTTTCTCCCGGAAGTGTATGTTAGTAGCCTATTAGGTCAATAGTGAACAAGCTTCACTTCTGCTTCCACTTCGGAAAATTTAAATGCGTACATGAAGGCCCGAGAAAAAAAGATGTAAGTGCAAAGCTCCCCCGGTATAGCGTGGACCATTGTACTACTTATGTCGTACACTCTTCTACTGTAGGGCTTGGCGTTTTAGATTGGTTTCTTCTTTTTGTGGCGGTTGTATCATTCTAGCCCACGTTTGTATAGTCCACACCTGGTTATCGAAGCGTGTAAACGGATCTCCTATTGTGTGGCTCTCGTTTGTAGTAATGTCCTTTTTGTTAGATCTAGACTACTTCTGAAGTCTAATTGTAGGAGCCATAATGTAATATTAGTATTGTGCAGTATTGTATGTGGACTAAATTTTAAGTTGCATACCTCTGATTGGGAGGCAATACATGTATATGAGAAAGCTAGCGGAAATATTTGTGAAGGACCAAAGAGGTATGGGGGACCAAAAACACACACAAGTACGTCATGTTAGGCGGAGTTTGGCTAAGGCTCGAGGAACTTGTACACTACCTGCAAATGGTAGCCAGTAGTATAAGCCTATAAAAAATCTATAGGATAACCTATCACAATGTATTGCTTCCTTCTCACTCCTCCTCAAAACCCAATCCCCTAAAAAAAATAAAAAGAGATAAATGCAAAATTTGTTCTATAACGAAATCCTATTAGATCCTACAAGATTTGTATATGACACATCCATATTTGTATCCATAAGTTGGATTGGTCAAATAAGTGTGCGACTTCTCCAGTCAAATGCATTAAATTATATGGACGATTATGCTGAGATTTAAACGAGCATGTGGTTCCATACTTGACCGTATTTTAGATGTATATCTAATCTGATACATATCCAATTCAAGTATTCGATAGACTAAATCTGATAAAATACAACTATATTAGTCAATGAAGAAATTCCTAATACATTGTTAGTTTTATTGACGTTTTTAGTTCAGACTATTGAATGTGTGTGAGAGATAAAAAAAACGATTCCCACAAGCTTCTTAAAAAGGGCTCCATGTCGAATATGACAAACACACATATTCATGAACCCTTTTAATCACTATCATGTTGCGGCGGTATCCAGGAAAAACATCTGCTTCTCTTGTTGATGTGTCAAAGTATTAATGCGTCGTGCTCATTTGTCGTCTCCAAGTGACAAACGTTTATTCAAAGTTCGTTCTTGGCAAGGTGTATCTGTTTTACCTGCGAACATTTATTCAAGGGAAAAACAACATAAACATTTTGCACATTTAGATGAACAATTCTTTTCATAAGGCAACCCCTTACCATTGTTTGTCAAGATACATTTATCATTCTGTATATTTGTTCATTTGATCTTCTTGTTGTTTAGCTGTGCACCTTTTGTTGGATCTATGATTTGAACACACTTCCAAGTTAGTTATTATCATCGTAAGAATAATATATGTGCATGTTATATGGTTTGCAATTTCAAGGATCTTAGAAAAAATAGTTGTAGCTTCTATTATCATGGAAGGTTGTTTGATGTAACCTAAATTTGACATGTATGGTTTGCCTTTGATTTATATATTCTCATTTTTAAAGTTGATAGCAACATACGAAGATTTTTCATACCATGGTAGAATGCTCCAAACAAAAGAATATGATATTAAAAAGTTATAAGAAGATAGTCGACTGGAAGGAGAGGAGTGATATGTGTTGTAGGTTACCAGTGTTGTTTAATATTCTTTTTATGTACATCGTTCCTCCTCGACAATGACAAATTGATTTTGGAAAATTCAAGATTACAAGTATAATACCAAAGACCTTAGTCTTGAGATGTACTTCATTGCAAAATTTCAAATTTAGTTGGTTCGGTGGCAAGTTATCTTTGAACAAGTGCATGACTTTTTCTTCTTATCGATGATTAATTGGAGGTGGACATGAAGCTAAGCAACGTCTTTTTCATTACATCTGATATTGGTTTTACCAAAATATTGAGAGGACTTCTCTTTAGATATCAAAAATAAGAAGAGTGACATTTCTTCAAATTAAGTACTACTTAAATAAATAGAAAAACATAGGATGGATAAGGAGATCATGCTTGATAAAAAGTACTCATAAGTCAACCTTACACTAGAAAAGAAGGGAAACCAAGATCATACTGAAAAAACAAAAAGGTTAATTATAAATCAAAAGGTAATGTACAAACAAAATAAAACACAAAACACGTTATATTGTTTATCAGGTTGGTCATTGGACTAATGAGTATCCCTCTAAGAATTTCCAAAATTTGGGGTTTGTTGATAGATTTGTAGTTAACTTAATGGTCGACACTTCTGTTGACAATGATGTGTATATGTTACAACCTCAATTTTACATATGTTTTCATAATTGAATTGTAAAGATTTTGTGAATATGGACTTAATTGAAAATGTTATATGCTTTGCTTCAAAAGATAGATTTCTTTGCAAATCTCCCTTTTGATAGGAATTTCATAATTTCTATTATTAGATTAATCCAATAATGGATATAAAAGAGAAGAAAAGAAGAAAAGTCCAAATAAAAAGAAAAAGATACAAGATAATGGTTATTAAGCAAAGAAATTATGAGAAATACATAGAAATATCTAGAAAGTAGAATTAATGGCCACAATTAAATAAATTTCATTTCTATGTGATTTCTAATAAAAGAAATATGAAAAGAATGGAAAAAAGAAATTCAATTAGTAAATGAATAATTAAGAAATGGAGAAAGAAAAGAGGTAGAAACCTCTAGAGGCAAAGGAAGATTCTCCAAAGGTGGATTTCATGCTTCTTGAGTTCCTTGGGTTCCAAGGAGTCCAAGTTGAAAAGATAATGCAACAATAAAGAGAAAAGATCAATTAAATATTTCTTTATCAAGAAGGAAATTGGAGATAATGATAAAATATGGGAAATAAGTGGAAAGATGTATAATTGAGTCATCATGGGTGGATTTTCATATCCATAAGGTTTCTAATGGTGGAAGGAATTCAAATAAGAAAAATAAAAAGAGAAAGAAAGAGAAAGTATGAATAAAATAAGTTTTATTAAACATTTTCTTGCATATGAAGAAAACACATCTTTCCTTTTGAGTTTAAGGCTTAAAATTGGAATAAAGGAAGATAATGCAAATATAAAGATTCCCTAAAAATTTGGGATCAAACGGATAAGCGATTTGAGAGATATGGATTTTTCTAGAAATCCTAAAGTGGCTCAATTATCTTAAATATCACAGTTAGAATTAAATTGAAATTTCCTTATTTAGTCTTTTGTGGGCGTGCATGATGTGCACCGTTGGATTTGAGATCCAACGACCGGTGATCATCCTCTAGCTCCAGCCATGTACAGTGGCAGGAAACAGGACGCAGACCTTTCCCGATCAATTTCCTCTTCACATGATTCATATACGAATTTGGAAACTTTTCCGATAGATTCGTAGAAGGAATCCACACCAGATCATCCTAAATTTTAATTACTTTTGAGGACAATCAACGTTTCACCCAAATCTAGTCCATGCAGGACTCTACCTCCATAAACCTCTATTTAAGGGAGAGGGCTACAAACCCCTCTGTGATTCCATACACTCAACCCGAGCATCGGATTGCTTGCCCAACTCGTCCGCATCTTTTAATTTCACCCCTCACCCCCTCCTACTTCCCGGGCAGCAACACCTGCTCATGTAGAGGAACGGCCACCTCAGCCGGTGGTTAGGTGCCGATAGCGAGCAATTGGAGGACTTCATCAAGTTCATGTAGCTCTCGCAAAGGTCTCGATGTCGTTGCTTTCAGCTTTCGGGCTCCAGCAGCGAGAGTCAACCATGGAGTTGACTCGGTGATGGAGTTTTGCTCGCAGGCGCTGCGGCACGGGAGAGACGAAGCAGAGGTTAGGGAAGGATATAACAAAATGATACAAACACCCCTCTGTGTGCGTATGACACCTAAGGGCACTAGAGTCCTTTCGTGAATTAAAAAGGGCGCCCAAAGTATAGAAGAGCCGCTGACGTGTCAAGCCCTAATCGGCTCAGGTAATTTAATCTTTCAAAAATTATAGAAATTGATAGAATGCTCAGAATAAGACATGTCATATATGAAAATTGATCATGAGAATGCAAGGAATGCAATAAAAAAATTATCAAGGTCTGAATATGCTTCTAACTAGAAAATTATGTAAAGATGCTATCTTTAATGGTTTTACTAATGAAAAACCCTAGATTTTGATGTTAATGAGATTTAGTGAAGTTCAATGAACAAGTTAAGTTGATAATAACATGTTGTTAGTAATAGAGAGATTAAAATCTAAAAAGATTATCCTTGTGTTTAATTGGCCTAATTTAGGGTTCCATGTACATCAATAAGCTTTAATGGGCCTTGAAACCCTAATGTTAGTAATTATAACTCTTAATGGCTTTAATTGTTCAAATTCATGGATAAAGCGGAAATATGATGGTTCTAAGATATTTTGAGTATAAAAGTTCCTAATTGTGGATGAATACCCTTAATTTAGTAATTAGGGTTTTCTAGTGGATTAATGTGAAATTAGTGATAAATAGAGTTTATATATGAATTGAACTATAAGGAAATATGAGTTGTTAATTTGAAAGAAACCGAATATGATAATTGGGCTTATGATGTTGAAATTAGGGTTTCTGAACTAAGAGAGCATTAAATGTGATAAAAGTATTATGGAGGCTAAAACCTTAATAAAAACCTAAAGGGGCCTAGAAAGCCTAAGGTGGAATCCAAGTCTATCTTGAGAACATTTTGGATAAACTTTAACACTTGGATGTATTGCATTAATTTCAGGATATTGTTGATTGCTTGTTTGATTATTCTTTATCATTATTGCTTGGACATCAAGTTGCTCTGGATCAGGTATGTGGTTAATTATGGTTAATCACATTAGTTTCTCAAAGGTTTTCCGGATGATTAATCACATTGAATGCAACCTATCAGTTTGGATGTTCATACTTACAAATCATAAAGTCATTATGATTATCACAATTATGATATAAGTGTGTATTCTCACACCTACATGCCACCCTGATAGGATAATAAACACATAAACAAACTTCCTTCATTAACATGCAAACAGATTATTAAAACATGCATACTGGTTGGATTAATGATTAAACATCAACACTCACATTATTTACTTTGTATTTATTGGTAGTGAAAAAATAGGTGCAATCGTTTAATCAAGATTGTACACTCCACACTTTATTCGGTCATTAGTTATTGACTTAATTTATTTTGTATTCTATTAAACTACAATAGAAAGTTCTAGGTGAAGCATATGGAGAAGGCAAGCAGATATGCTAGTTGTGCGACAAACACACACAATATCTTGTTATGGTTACTAGGCATAAACACGTGCTATGCATGGATGCCTTAGTAGGCTGCAATGAGTATTTCTAGGTTAAACTTTGAGAAAACAAGATGCAATAAATATGTACGATACATATCTTAATAGGTCTTCTCAAACACATAGAGACCAATATGTAATATCAAAAAATAATGGAGAAAGTTGCATTCGACTCCTCAGTGGGATTTCTTAAATACTATGGATGAGTCTCCTAATATAATATATAATAAAAATTAGAGATAAAAGTGTGGTGTACACACAAAGGGACCAATATGTAATTTCAAAAAACAATACATAAAAATGTATCCAACCCCTTCCTTAGGCTTTCTTATATAATATTGATAAGTCTCCTAATATAGTATATAATTTAAGACATTAAAGACAAAGGTGTGGTGTACACACAGAGAGACCAATATGTAATTTCAAAAAATAGAGAAAATTGCATCCAACCCTTGATAACACCCAAATTTAGGCATTTATGCTAAACATTTATTTATAGTTTTGTGTCATCATAGCCTTAATATGCCTAAAATAACCCTAGGTCCTTATCTTTTAGTAATTTGTAGATAGAGTTGTTCAACTAGCCAATTTTGGAACCTATAGGCACCGAACTCAAGAAGATTTTATTTCTCCAGATCCTACCCCACAAACGTCGCGTTTTGTGTACCAGCTTAGGAGACGGTGGTCTCATTAACCGACTAGCGGGCCCAAGAAATTTTGATATCTTGGAACCTATTTTCAATGGCCAGTTCTTTATCAAAATGCATCCTCACCAATCAGAAGGTTCATTGACGTGGGCCCATCAACCACCAGTAATAGCCCCCCCTCCAGTGGGGGTGGGTTTGTTTCATGAGGCCGCAGCCACAGCAAAAAAGACAATGTCGTGACTGTGACACTCGGCACGGTCAGGCTGAGGCCAAGATGTCGCGATCGCGGTACACTAGTGCGACTATGACACACGACCGTGACCGCAGCACAACCTCCTCGGCCATGGGATCTGCCTCGACTGGGGCATCTGCGTCGAACACGACTCCCATCATGACTATGCCCAGCCTATCATGGTCGGGTCGAGACCACGACTGCGACCGGGACAGGTGTCACGACCACTTATTACATACCCTCAGCCTTCACCTATACATACCTATCCCTCACGACCTGGAGAGGGGTTCGGAGATTTTTTTAGTTCCACATTGTGGTTCCACACATTCTTGGTTCCCAGAGCCCTGATGCGGTGATTTTTAGTCACTTTTATAGACTTGATTTACATGTATTTTCTGTGTTTATTAGTCACTTTGGTGGTTAATATTGCATGATTCATATTGCTTTAGTCTATAATCTAAGTTTGCATCAAATCTCTCATATTTTATCTTTTTGATTATAAACAATTATTAGAATGGGTTTTAGCTTGGGTGATTTGGTTTTGTCTTGCAATTTCAGGAAAAACGCATATATACAGCTGTCGATACCATCGACATCCGCCAATAGTATCAACACAGTCATAGAGAGACAGTCGTGAGGAGCCAAGCAGTGTTGATACCATCGACTGGGAAGTCGATGGTAGCGAGTTACATTCAGGTTGCCAACAATCAGTCGGTCGATACTATCGACACAAAAGTCGATACTATCGACGACCCCAGCTTCAGCGACGGAAAAGCGATAAAACCGACACCTAAAGGTGTCGATACCATCGACCCGTGTCGATGGTATTGAGTCTGCATCAGTCGGGAAGTCAAAGAAGAAAGGAAACATGCCGATATCACGAAGAGTCGATACCATTGACTCGCGTCGATGGTATCGACGCCGTCAAATTAGTTTTTATTTCAGATCGGCCTGAATCCAACGGTGGTGATATTTTGGCGATCTAAGTTGGTGTTTATACCTAATGACGGTGGCCAGGAGTGGGCTATCACGTCATTAGCCGTTACACACATCCCAAGGAGAGTTGGAGAGGAGAACGGAGCCCAAAAGCATGCCCCGATCGTTCCGAGAGCCGCATAAGTCATTTTCCACCGCCAGAAGGTTGTAGATCGCGCACTCTATGTCGAGGAACGCTTGGATCTTCTCCGTTCAGGGGTTTACTGAAAAACCACTAGAGGGGGGTGAATAGGGTTTTATGGATATTTTAAAGTATTTTAACTCAAACAACCAACCACAAAAATATTGGACAAGGGGACAAGGATTTAGAGTGGTTCCAACCTTAGCAAATACTAAGGCAGTCAATCCACTACCCGGTTGCTTACCCAACCGGGATTTTGAAAAAAATTAAATTTTATTACCTTGCAAGGATATTACATAAAATTACAATTCTTTCACCAAACCCTTCGAACAACCTTCACCTAGAAGTAGTTGCACCAACCTTGAAGCAGTCTTCTTGAAGTAACTTCAAGCTCCCCATTGAAGTAGCCTTCCTCTTGAAGTAGCTTCCCGTTGCAACAGCCTTCTTGAAGTAGTTCGAAGTCCACCTTCTCCACCAAGAAGAACCTTCTCCAATCCGCAGCCTCCAACCTTAGGAGTAGCAAGGAGAATACAAAAGATAAAAGGAACAAGAAGGAAAAATAGAAATTACAATAACTTGTAGCTCAAGGCTTGATTTCCTATATCAAGCATTTTGATCTCCTAACCAATGTACATAGAAGTGTAGTTGCTGTGGATAGGAGATGCTAGCCTATAGGACACGAATTTAGAGCAAGGGAATGAGTAGCCAATGATAGTATTGCTCAATCGCTCAAAACAGATTGCCAATTGCAAGTGTAATCTCAAGTATAGCACAAGTGTATATCATTGTATTTAGGTATCCTAAGGCATGTCCTATTTATAGGAATGACCTACAAGTACTTAAGGACGTTCTATACACTTTCTAGGGGTTTCTTAGTGCTTAACTAGCTGTTAGGTAACCATTAGTTGCTTTAACAACGGCTAGTTAATTAATTCTGAAAAGTGCAGACAGAACTCATCTCGGCCGACAATTTGTCGATCGAGAGTCCTTCTCGGTCGAAGATTTGTCGACCGAGGGACGTCCTGGAGCAAGTGTTTACAATGTTCATTTCCAACTCCCAACCACCTTGTCTGCTGGGTCTAACGGCTACTTGGGTCAATCTCGGTCGAGGAATTTGTCGACCGAGAGTGTCTCGGTTGAGGAGTTTGTCGACCGAGAATGACCCTGTTTCAACATTTTAAACTGAGTATTAAGTGTGTGTATGAGTGTGAAGATGTGACACTATTTTAGGGGATGACCTATCTAAGTGTTATGATTGGCTGGGGAAGATCTAACGCTTGATTTACATGATGTCTAAGTACTTATACATTATATATTTGTATAAGTTTATACATTTGATTACATTCATGACTTGAAGCAATTTTAGCATATAGATCTTCCAAGTATTTGTCATCCACCTTATTCTTGCACACTCAAGTAGCCCGTTAGATTCATAAGAATGAAATGTTTGTCATCATCAAAACAAAGGGATTATACTAATGTCAATTTAGCCAACAATCTCCCCCTTTTTGAAGATGACAAACATTTCCTAAATATAAAATAAGGAAATATAAATCATATGAGTTTCATACCTGAAGTTTACCTTTTGTAGCCATTCTTGTTTTGCAAGTGTGTGCTGGCCGAGATATTATGAAACTCATTTTATTTTATGTTTTTGATTTTATATTATTTCTCCCCCTTTGTCATTTCAAAAAGATATCCAAGATAATCATTTAGTATGACTTTTTATTTCTCCCCCTTAATTTGATAATTAGGTGCTCCCCCTTAATAAGATATTCAGTTTTAAAAGAAAGGGATGCAAACCACTTATTGTCAAATTTAGCCACAATTTATTTCTCAATCATTTGCAAAGGATTTTAAGCCTTGAAATGATATGAGATTCTCTTAAGTTCATGGCATATGTGTATTGATTTCTCATCCATTTTTTAAGGGATGTTAAGCCCTAAAAATGACATGAGAATCCTTTAAGCTTATAGTAGAATACATGTATGTATCTCTAACCAAATACACGGAATGTTAAGCCCAAATTTTTTTAGAGAATTCCATTAAGAGCAAGATATATGTCATATTTAGAATATTGTAAATTTCTTTGTTTTTCATAACCAAAACTACTTTTAAGAATACTAAGGTCATAACAAGCTTCAAATGATGTTTACAAAGTTTTGGAAACTTCTTAATCTCATAATCAAGATAGTTTGTGTGAGCTTCCCCCTTAATCTTATAGTCAAGATAATCTAAGGATTCTAAGATCACAATCAATATTAGATCATAATAAGTTGACCTTTTATGCACTATGTTTTCAATATGATAAACACATTTTGAATCAAGATACTAAGATTAAGTGCAGTAGAATGATGTACAAATAAGCATTTTGTCAAGCTTATTTTAGGTCGACCTTGACTTCGACCATATCGCCCCTTGGTCAAGCTTGATTTCAACCAAGAGGCAATTTCTGCAGATTTCCAATTTGAACACTTATATGTGAAGTATAATTTCTGTAGATTTTCAATTTAAAATGCATTTGTGCCATGAAGTTTTATGGCATCTTCACATGAGCTGAATCACAATGATCAAAAACAATATCCATTCATGGTTTGTATATATGGATCAAAAATTATTGTAGACAAACCAATGAAAACATAATGATTATGACACAATAATAGAACATTAGAAGTATATACACAATACAATGATCAAGATGGAAGCATGTAACTTCATGAAATACAATGATTATGACCATTTAAATTTTAATACACATGGTTCCTACATAGATAGACCAAGAAATACTTAGGATAAACCATGTGGACTATGATAAAATAGTAATTTCCTTGATTATACCAATCATGGTGCATAATTTTCAATTTTAAACCATGTAAACCAAAATAATCTCATTCATGATTCATGGATTTTCAATTTTAAGACAAACCATGAACAGGCTTAATAAACTTTTTCAATCAATAAATAAGGTTTGTTCAAAAATCAGTCTTCATATAATACTTATGCAATATGTTTAAGGATTTTATATTCATAATGTTATACCTTAAATCATGATGCAAAAAGATCAATATGTCTTGTTTCAAAGATGGTCTCCAAGATTAATTTTGCATATTAAACCATTCATTAATAACAAATTGATAGCAAACTAAATTAATTGAAAAACATGTTCAGCAGAACTTGATTCGGTCGAACTATTTGTCGACCAAATTTATCTCCGTCGACTATTTCTCGACCGATAATGTTGCTGTTTGTACATGTTTTATCATATATATTGTAAATTACAAAACAGTAACCTGCTCGGTCGACCATTTCTCGACCGACAATGTTCTCGGTCAAATAGTTTCTCGACCGAGAAAGTTTCTGTACTGTTTCAAAATTGTTTTCAGTAATTGTTTCCAAGTAAAACAAGAATATGAAAGGTAAAGCTCGATTTAGTTGAGATATTTAAATATCAAAGCAACATTTAGGTTAAATCTCAACTAATCATATACATTTTGAGAATCCAAACTAAAACAAGTAATTTAAGATGTATATTTGGAAATTTTAATTTCTTGGATTAACTTGGTGTCCTATTATGTTAAGTTGAGATAGACATAGAGATATACAACTTAGAGTCTTTGGTCATATCTCAACTTAATTTTATCCATTTAGTTTGAGGGTTTTGGAACCCATACTAACTCAACATCCTTTTTCTTATAGGGACATGAGAAAGAGTAATGTCCAAGACGCAAACAATAATGACAACATATGGAATCAACCTCATATCTCTTTCTATGATTTTGTTCTAGGTTGTTCTTGGGTACATTTGTATGTTTGCCTTTAGGTACATACATATATTGATTTTCTAGTGCTTGTGTCTTTCTCCAACTAGGTTTTTGATAAGATTTTCCTTTAGGATTATAACCTAGTCCTCTCGTTCCAATTTGATGATAAGAATTATTTAAAATTTTATCAAGGGTATCATTGTTATTCAAACTACTAATCTTTTATTGCAGCTTGCCAATCTCATCCATTCTCTTATTGATGTCTAGCTTTGCTTGATCTAGATTAGATAATAAGGAATCTCTTTCTTTCACAATAGTGTCATAATCTAGATGTATACACAAAATAGGTTGTTTTTTAAGATCATTTAACTTTGCAAGTAATCCAACCTTTTCTTGAGATAGAAGATCGTAATTTGTTTCTAGAGTAAAAATCTTCACATTACAATCGCTTAGAGATGATTTCAAAGTATGGTTTTCAGAAGTAATGCTATCCTTTTCAAATCTAAGATTATTTAATTTTGCATACAAATCTTCATTTTCAGATGTGAGAGCAAGAAGTTTAGCATGTAACTCATCATTTTCTTTATTAGACTTCTTTAATTTCTTCTTGCACTCAATATACTTATTATGTGTTTCTTCAAGACTAGCAATTAGTTCTTCTTTTGATAAATCAAGAAGGCTTACCTCTTCTTCTTCTTCTTCATTTGTTGTAGCAATGAGGCAATTTTTGTGCACCTCTTCCTTCTTTTCTCTCCATGGACAATTAAGTGTTGTGTGGCTTGTTCCTAAGCACCAACTGCAACTTGTGGAAGATTGGTCCATACTTTTCCTTTGCTTGCGGTTGTAGACACCATCACCCTTCATTCTTCAAGACTCGATTAGAGCTCCTTGAAGCCTGCTCTGATACCAATTAAAAAACCACTAGAGGGGGTGAATAGGGTTTTATGGATATTTTAAAGTATTTTAACTCAAACAACCAACCATAAAAATATTAGACAAGGGGACAAGGATTTAGAGTGGTTCCAACCTTAGCAAATACTAAGGCAGTCAATCCACTACCCGGTTGCTTACCCAACCGGGATTTTGAAAGAATTAAATTTTATTACCTCGCAAGGATATTACATAAAATTACAATTCTTTCACCAAACCCTTCGAATAGCCTTCACCTAGAAGTAGTTGCACCAACCTTAAAGCAGCCTTCTTGAAGTAACTTCAAGCTCCCCCTTGAAGTAGCCTTCCTCTTGAAGTAGCTTCCCGTTGCAACAGCCTTCTTGAAGTAGTCCGAAGTCCACCTTCTCCCCCGAGAAGAACCTTCTCCAATCCGCAACCTCCAACCCTAGGAGTAGCAAGGAGAATACAAAAGATAAAAGGAACAAGAAGGAAAAATAGAAATTACAATACCACTTGTAGCTCAAGGCTTGATTTCCTATATCAAGCATTTTGATCTCCTAACCAATGTACATTGAAGTGTAGTTGTTGTGGATAGGAGATGCTAGCCTATAGGACATGAATTTAGAGCAAGGGAATGAGTAGCCAATGCTAGTGTTGCTCAATCGCTCAAAACAGATTGCCAATTGCAAGTGTAATCTCAAGTATAGCACAAGTGTATATCAGTGTATTTAGGTGTCCTAAGGCATGTCCTATTTATAGGAATGACCTACAAGTGCTTAAGTATGTTCTAGACACTTTCTAGGGGGTTCTTAGTGCTTAACTAGCCGTTAGGTAACCATTAGTTGCTTTAACAATGGCTAGTTAATTAATTCTGAAAAGTGCAGACATAACTCATCTCGGTCGACAATTTGTCGATCGAGAGTCCTTCTCAGTCGAAGATTTGTCGACTGAGGGACGTCCTGGAGCAAGTGTTTACAACATTCATTTCCAACTCCCAACCACCTTGTCTGCTGGGTCTAATGGCTACTTGGGTCAATCTCGGTCGAGGAATTTGTCGACCGAGAGTGTCTCGGTCGAGGAGTTTGTCGACCGAGAATGACCCTGTTTCAACATTTTAAACTGAGTATCAAGTGTGTGTATGAGTGTGCATATGTGACACTATTTTAGGGGATGACCTATCTAAGTGTTGTGATTGGCTAGGGAAGATCTAACGCTTGATTTACATGATGTATAAGTACTTGTACATTATATACTTGTACAAGTTTTTACATTTGATTACATTCATGACTCAAAGCAATTTTAGCATATAGATCTTCCAAGTATTTGTCATCCACCTTATTCCTGCACACTCAAATATCACGTTAGATTCACAAGAATGAAATGTTTGTCATCATCAAAACAAAGGGATTATACTAATGTCAATTTAGCCAACATTTACATCACATCATCCACATTTTCTTCATGTTTTCCCTTTCTTCCACCATGTCTTGCTTTGAGATGAAATGCGGGGCTAATCCCCTTTGTCTTTAGGACCGGGAGTAGCCCGGGTAATCGTTGTATGATGTTTTTATCATAGTAATTCATATCTTGTCTCTTAAATCTGGGGTATGATTTTGTTTTCTCCAATATATCATTATGATTGATCACCCTAATGATAATCTAATGCCTTTAATTGCTTTGAAAGAAGAATTAACAGTTGAAAAGAGAAGAAATTCACATGAACTCATAAATTCCTTGAACAAGGTGATGTACGGTTAATGGTGGAAACCCAGAGGTTGATTCTAATGTACCTAATTTGGGGTATAGGTTACTACGACGGTAGAACCGACCTAGATTTAGGTAGTGAATTGTATCACGACAGTGAACAATTCTGACTGCAGGCCACTACCCAGAATGAGAGATGAATTTGATTAACTATATAGAAATAAATACAACGAGAACCCGCAGTGAAATCGCAATTCTAAAGATTCACATCTAATTGATTAAACTCAACATTTAATCGATTGTTTCATTTTCTTTTATTTTTATTTTCTTTTTAATCAACTCTTAAAACCCTTTTAACTGGTCTAGATGATTGCGAACAGTTAGTAGTAGTGTACCGATAGTTCAGTGTCCCTAAGTTTGACTCGGGCCTCAAAAGGCCTATATTACATTGACGCGTGCACTTGCGTCATACGCATGGTAAAATCGTACCAAAGTTTTTGGCATCGTTGCCGGGGACACGACAATTGTTGGCACTACGAGTGCTGCAAGCGGCCACTCTAGGCCACATTTTTTTATTTTTTTATTATCATTTTTTAAATTCATTGTTCATCCGTCATATCTAGCAATCGTCTAGCGCTGTACTGAACCAAATTCATTACTTTGCATGTACTAGTGCATGGTGAGGACGCGTAGCACAAACTACACACAACCATCACCAGAGGTTCTACCGTTGGGACAAGACGACGAAGAGAACAATATTCACGATCAGCCTGAGGATATAGATTCAGACTTTGAAGCAGAAGCCATGGCTGAAGAACAGACAATCTGGGAGAAGATAAAAGCTTCTTCCTCGTCAGCATCAAAGGGACCAATAAAGAAGTAGGCAGTCAACATTCCAACTTATAAGATTGATCTGGCACTGATAAACTTGGTCAAGTCTCAAGCATTTCACGGGCTGAAGAATGAGGACCCAGTTGCACATATCAACACATTTGTGGAAAATTGCAATATGATCAAGATAGACAGGTTTCCATAAGAGACAATGTATTTGAAGCTGTTTCCCAACTCTCTTGTAGGTAATGCACGTGAATGGCTGCATAACCTAGATGATGAGACTGTAGAGACTTGGGATCAAATGATCGAGGTCTTCTTCGAGAGATTCTTTCCACCAGAGAAAACCAATGACCTAGTACGGAAGATCCACAATTTCTGTCAAAGAGCTAGCGAGACATATTCAGAGACGTGGGAGCGCTTCCAAATAATGCTACGGAAGTGTCCACATCATGGGCTGGACAAAGAAAAACAAGTGAAGATTTTCTACTTTGCTCTAAATGAGCATGACAGGAGCAATCTGGACTCGGCAGGTTTCAGTTTCTTCTTGAACAATACCGGCACTAGGTGTTGGGAAATTTTGAAAAATATGGCCATGAAGCAATCATGGGGCGACAGAGACACAGTAGAGCAAGTCCGAGTCATAGGTGAGTTAAAGGCTATCAAGGAGCTAAATGAGAAAATGGACCTTCTAGCCAAGAAATTGCTAGCAAAAGAGGACACAAAATCTGATGATGAAGCACATGTGAAATTTATGCTCCAGTAACAGGGGTACAAAAACAATGACTATTCTTGGAGGAAAGATAAGAAATTTTCATGGAAGGACCCAAACAATTTCCTGCAGGACCCCGATGCAAAACCACAACCGTCGGTAGAGGACAAGAGCAATGAGTTGCTCAATCAAATAATTAAGCAGAATCAAGAACTCATGAGCACGTTTGGCCAGCAGATTAAACAACAAGGTGACTTTATTAATCAATTTGGGCAGATTCTAAAGAGTCATGGGGCTCAGATGAGGTCACTCGATACATCCTTAGCGCAGATGCCGGCAGAGATTTCAAGCTTGAAGAAGCCAACACAATAAGGTTTTCCCAGAAATACAAACATTCCAGGAGGAAACCAACAAGCTAAGGCAATTCTGCTACGGAGTGGTAAGAAGATTTTAAACCCCAGGGCCGATGAATCGAGCACACCCCAGTCGAAAACCACAGGTGAGGCCACAGAGGAGGTTACAATCACAGTACTGATAGAGGATGTGATAGAGGAAGCTACACCAGAAATCATTACTGAGGAAGAAACTCCAAAGAGGACACCATATGTGCCGCCACATCAAAGGACACAGATAGTCCGAGTGTCGTATCCAAACAGTGTGAAGGCTAAGAAAGTGGACGCTCAGTTCAAGAAGTTCCTAGATAGCCTTAGGAAACTTTCTGTCAACATTCCGCTACTAGAGGCAATAGAGCAGACACCCTCCTATGGCAAGTTTCTTAAAGATATAATTACAAAGAAGAGGAAGATTCCTGATACTGAAGTGGTGGTTCTTAAGGAGCAAGTGAGTGCCTTCATTTTGGGCACATTGCCACCTAAAAGACAAGATCCGGGCTGCCACTGCTACAGAACATGTCTTTGGCGTCGGTTGTTTAACCCCTTTTAGCGACGGTTCTCAAACGACGCTTATGTGGGCGCCGCTAAAGGTCGAACTCTTCAGCGTCGGTTTTATAACCGACGCCAAAAGGGTTCACACCACAAAAAGGGCGCAATCTAGGACACTTTCTGCGTCGGTTTGCAACTAAAAACCCGACGCCATATTCCCAGACGCCACGGTCGTGCTTCCCTGCACGGCCGTGTTTAGTACTATAGATGTCGGTTTTGTACTAATACCCGACGCTTTTTCCGTCGCGGCCGTGCTTTCCTGCATGGTCGGGTTGTTTGTCATATTAGGCGGCAGTTTTATCCAATAATCGACGTTGTAAGCCTTTGATGATGGTGTTCTATAAATAACTGACGCCTATGTTTTTTTTCTTATCAGTTTGTAGCCATGTTGTGGCTGGTCAGCAGGATGAGAACCTGCAGTTCAGTTTTCTGAACTGCAGGTTTACGAAATCCATTGATATCAGCCTACAAACATGCCACAAACATGCAAAATCAACAAATATACTTTTCACACAAGTAGATACATTCAGACATCAATTCAATTCTCACATTCGCACATGTAGAAACATTCAAATATATGTAGAAACATTCAGACATGTATAAACATTCAGAAATATTCATTTACAAAATATCATTCAACATTGCTATCATCATCCCAATTATATCTTACAATCGACACTGCTTGTATGGCTCTTGCCCATTCTTCTCTTACTTCATTTAATACTTCCATCGTATATGGAGCATGTACATCTTTTAAGCGTTTACCTATAGTGTGGTTAGTTTTAAACACCTGCAAAGAGAATGATGTATATATATATAAGTAATAATATAAAAATAAGATTGATATATTTCATACTAACTAATGAGACTATATATAATACCTCATGCATGGTATCTGTGGTGACCGTCTCGTGAAAACAAGATCAACGAATTTAAACTAATGCGGAAGCGTTTTGTTAGCAGTGGAAATACTGAAAATCACTAAAAATTAAAACTTTTTGTAAAGAGATCCTCAAACGGTAAAACTCTTTTATAAAGAAACAAGTTAAGTTATTTACAAACTAATCCATCATTACATCTCTGGATTACTCATCCCGAGATTCATGACACTGACTGCCCTGTTAAATTATTCATGAGCAGTATACAAAATTTCTCGAGGCATTAAGCCAAAAATCTCAGATCTACATTAAACATCTACTGACTCCTAGGACCTGAGAGTACAGAGACGACACATAAGATATTCTATCTACAAGACTTGACATACAATGTCTCCACCTGAGGATCACTGATGTCCCTGATGTTGCTGCTGCTGTTGCTGCTCACCCACTGATGGGTTCCTTCGTCCTCGGCATCTACCTAAAAAGTTGAATCCCACGGGGGTGAGACAATTGAATAATTGTCCCAGCGAGAGTTATAACTCTTCGCCAAAGGTATTGTTATTGCAAAAAATGGAATAACGTTGAGCAGTAGAACTATAAATATTCAACATCAGGTGAAACATTATATAAGCTAAGTAGAACAATATTTTATAAGCAATCATTTCAATTATAACTTGATTTAATGACAAGACATATGTCAATAAGGAATATGAAGAACATGTATACTAGTTATTCAACTAGAGCACTATAAACAATGTATCATCAATCATTATTTTTTGTAGTTCGACCTAAGCAATTATGCTATATGACTGATTACATTTTTCAAACATATTTATGCCCTGAGGATATGAGTTACACCTCTCATACTCTAACCGACCATTATGAAATCACAATCGGTACCATACATAGGTCATCAGAAGAGCCGAATTCCTATGACCTCATCTTCCTCAGTCAGTGTGAGGATCAACATGCAGGACATCTGGTGTCTCTGCCATAATAGCTTCCCAGAGTATTCTAGCAACTTCACTATTAGAGTTATAGTGGCATGTTGTACTCTCTTCGCCATCGAGGGATTTCTTGTTTATCTCTCATCGATGTGACATTAACAACATCATCAGGAGATTAGTGATACAACATCCCAGCATAAACATATAATGAAGGATTGAGATATTAAATGTACATCTCACATCAATTCCTACATTAGGACGTAAGGATATTCACATCCATAACCCCCACATACTCAAAAGTATGCTCTCCATGAGTTCCCTTAGGAAAACATGTTTCACCATCATTTAACTTCTAACAATGATGGATCTATGGTCAGGGCTCTACATGATATCATTATACTTGATTATTTAAGTATATTATGGCATTCTTTTTAGCATCAGGCATGTTTTCAAACATAAACCAATAAGACATTTGCTATAAAGAAAGAGTACTAATTGTATCAAGTTCATATCACATATTGTTAACATTGGGATATCAATCCCTAACCATCTCATCATTATGATTCAGGAATATGGGTGTTCAAACCCTTAGATCATCAAAACACTTGTTACCAAGTAACATATTGCCATCAAGTCATTTAACAGCATGAACATGATTGTAGCAATGCAGATATTTCTCATGGCTCATACAACCTATCAATCTCATATGTTACCTCTTACTAGGCAACATAGCATGTCATTACTTTCAAAGCTTATAAGGTGCTTTCAATGAATATGGCATCATAACCCTTACCTGGCTATGCTCACTTCTTTATAAAAACCTACATGACTAACACAATTGATAACATGTACATTATATCTATATCAGCATAATATAAATTATTTCCAAGTCAAGTATAGAACACCACGGTCGTGCTACCTTGCACAGTCGTGCCACAGAAGGTTACCACGACCGTGTTACATCACCACAGTTGGTTTCTAGGTTTAGGGTTTCCTATTCAATTCAGTTAGGGTTAACAAACCCCTTTAACTTAAAAAGGCATAGAGGTTCCTCATTTCATAATTCAATCATAGAGTTTCATGCTTAAAAGCATAACCCAGAATCAGGGTTTACTGTTCACATCATCACATTTCCCTAGATTAGGGTTTACTATTCACATTACATCACTTTACCCTAGATTAGGGTTTACTATTCACATTTATTAGGATTACTTTCATTAATGCCTTCAAATTAAGGTTAAGATTCATTAACTATCATAATTAGGGTTTTCATGATCTCACTATGAAGGATCATACCCTAATTAGATATATTCATACATATTGAAAGTTTATTGCTTGATTCTCATTCATATAAGGAGTCTTCTCTCTCCTCTTTCTATCAGATGATGTTTACATCACCTTTGATTAGGCTAAGTCAATTCCACCTTGACATCATGGATTATATCATTACTTATTGTGATCATTAAGGCTCACTTATTCAAAGAGTATTAGTCACTCTATCCCATCAAGGGTACCTTTGTAATGTTCACCATTGATTATAACATGCATTAGTCAACTAATTACTTGGTCCCTTAATCACTTTAGGTATCTATGAGGTTTAGTTTAATCAATCACTAAACCATCTTGACCACTAAGGCATCAAACGATCTTGACCTTTTTAAACCTCAAACGGTCTTGCACACTAAACCCCCAAACGGTCTTGGAATGCCCTTGAAACCATTTGGTGTTGAAGACCGTTTGGTCTTGTTGACTTTTGAAACCGTTTGGTAAAGTGCACGCTCAAGACCGTTTGCTAAAGTAGAGGTGAAGACCATTTGGTCAAGTTTGACTTTGAAACTGCATGGACATAACTGACCTTGAAACCGCATGAGACTAAACGGTTTGGGATCGTTCGGTCCCAAACGGTCTTGAGACCATTTGGAATCAAACAGTATTGATACCATTTGGACCCAAACGGTCTTGAGACCATTTGGTCCAAACCATCTCAAAACCGCAAGGACCAAAAAGTATCTCAACCTCTTCAATTGAGTTAGGGTTTCCAATGTTGAACCCCTCAATCGATCATGCACTTGTTAGCCACTCATCAATTGAGTCTATAAGGTCAACCTTAAACTAATTTGACACTCAATTGACCCTCAATTGATCATCAATTAGGGCTTGGATCAATTGGATTAGGGTTTGAAATCGATTACCCTTCAACATGTTTCAATGTGAGTCTAGATGAATTGAAACCATTGATCCATCATTCAATTGATCATGACCTGACCCCAAAGGGTCTTAAGATCGTTTGGATGACCTCCAAATGGTCTTGAGACCGTTTTCTCAAGTCCACATAAAAAACCAACTCATCTAATTAAGGTTTCGCTCATTGGATTGATCACTAGGTCAACAATCAATTGCACTTCAACTTGTTACTTTTAGATCTTCAACCACTTAACCATAGTCAACCCTAGACCTCCAAACGGTCTTGGGTGACCCCCAAACGGTGTTGGGATCATTTGGATATCCTCCAAATGGTCTTAAGACCGTTTTCCCATTATTTTATCAAAAACCAAGTCATTCAACTAAGGTTTAAACCCTAGGTTTGGTCACCAAATCAGCAATCAATTATTCATCAATTTGATATTATTGGGCCCTCAATTGATTAACTCTACTTAACCCTAGACCTCCAAATGGTCTTGGGTGATCACCAAACGGTCTTGAGACCATTTGGGTGATCCCCAAATGGTTTTGAAACCGTTTGGGCCACTCAACCCAAACTTCAACATAATTCTATTATTGAAATCAGCAATTAACCCGATTAGGGTTTAGGTGGTTGATGGGCCTTCAATTGGTGATTTACTTGGAATTACTTGATGGTTTTTTGGTGGGTGATTAGTTTACATAATTTAGAACAGACCTCCAAATGGTCAATGCCTGGTCAACGCATCCAAATGGTCTTGGACCGTTTGCTTCCATGCGTTCTTGTGAAACCGATTGAACTCAAACAGTTTGAAACTGTTTGCTCCAAACGGTTTGGCAAACCGTTTGCTAAAGTTGGGTGACCGTTTGTTAAATTTAATTCTTGGATAAACATAGGAATTAACGTCATCATCTTCTACCTCAAGAACAGGGGCTGTTCTTCACGGAAAAGATATCAAGAACACACAAAGGTGTCTAAAAAGAAGTATAAGCAACGATTCTAGGAAAGAAAAATGCAAAAGCAAATCTTAAGGGTTTAGAGTTATAAAACCCACCTCTAGGACTGATCCAGAGCTCCAAGATTCATATCTTTAATGGTGTCTTGAGCTCCAGTAGGTGTCCAAGGTCCGTTCTTCAAATTTTGGATGGAGAAGATGGCTAGAAAGAAGAATCATGTGAAGAAAACTAAGAAACCAACCTTGTTTTAGGGTTTCCACCATGAATTCGAGTTAGATGATGATCAACACTTACCAAGTCATCTTGGTCATCCTTCCTCTGCTCCAGATCTCCTTCTGGGTCGGCCAAAGCAAGAAAATAAGAAAAGGAACTAAGGGAAACGATCCCTTGCTTTGTTGATAAGGATGCTTTATATATTTATGGGTATTTTTAAGGCAAAGAAAAAGATTGTTATCTCTTTTATTTCCTAAACATACCCACCAAGGCTTGATCCATCCTTGGCCACTTTTTCCACCTACTAGACTCATGCAACTCCTCCATTATCCAAGGTGTAAAGTAAAAGAAACCAAAACACCTTAAAGAGTTGTTTATTAATATCCATCTTTATTGGATATTACTTAATATATTATTAGTGTGAGTAATTTCCACTTCTACCATGATCATTCAAATGAGGCTCCCTTATCATTTTATTTTCTCCACTTGATGCCAAGAAACATGAGAGATCCTCTAGAGGTATATTTTACATGTTGGACCCTAGGTTTTGGGTAATTTACACATTACACCAAAACTAGGTTTTAAAGCACAAGGATTGCTCTACAAGCTATATCTTGGTGCTCAAGCTTGTGGAATACATACCACCACATCATATTCATTCTTATGATGTATCAACATCTGAGGAACATCTTATCATGTGAAATTTGCAAGTTAACCCTTCTATTTGGGTAATTTGCACATTAGTCCAAAATTAACAAAACAATGTTCCAACATTATTCAAAAAGGATTGAAATAGAAATATAAGTTCCTCAAAAGCTTTAATTACATTTCAAAGGATAAACACAAGCATCTAATTACTTAATTAAGCAAAACACCTAGGGTTAGTACATAACCCAGGTCAGGGATGTTACAAAAAGGATAAACACAAGCATCTAATTACTTAATTAAGCAAAACACCTAGGGTTAGTACATAACCCAGGTCAGGGATGTTACAAATTATCCACCCCTTACAAGGATTTCGTCCCCGAAATCATTACAAAAACATATTAAGAGAAAAGAGTAGGGTATTTCCTTCTCATTTCTTCCTCCAGTTCCCACGTGGCTTCTTCAATACCACGGTGATTCCAGAGGACTTTTACAAGACTTATGTCTTTCTTTTTCAACTTTTTAATTCTCTTATCAAGGATCAACACATGTCCTTCTATATAAGATATATCATCATTCAACTCTACTTCCATAGGTTGCAGAACTGATTCTGTATCAGGATGACATTTCCTAAGCATGGAAATGTGGAACATAGGGTGTAACTTTTGTAGCTCTGGTGGTAAGTCTAGCTTATAAGCTACTTTTCCAATCCGTTCGATGATTGGATAAGGCCCCATAAACCTAGGAGCTAACTTTCCTTTCCTTCCAAATCTAAGAACTCCTTTCCAGGGTGAAACCTTAAGGTACACTCTGTCTCCAACTTAGAATTCTAAAGGTCTACGACGTTTATCAGCATAAGATTTCTGCCTATCCTGTGCAATCTTTAACTGTTGTTGTATTATTTTAATCTTCTTGGTGGTTTGTTGTACAAGATTAGGACCTAAAAGTTGATATTCACCAATTCCATACCAGCATAGGGGTGATCTACAACGTCTACCATACAAAGCTTCATAAGGTGCCATGTCAATGCTATGTTGATAGCTATTATTGTAGGCAAACTCTATCAAGCTTAGATGTAGATCCCAACTTCCTATAAACTAGAGAACACATGCTCTAAGCAAGTCCTCCAATGTCTGTATAGTCCTTTCTGATTTTCCATCAGTCTGAGGATGAAAGGTTGTACTAAACCTTAACTGTGTGCCTAAAGCTTTATGAAGTCGCTCCCAAAAATGACTCGTAAACTGGGGACCTCTGTCAGAAACAATGGTAACTGGAACCCCATGCAACCGCACTATCTCATCTACATATAAATGTGCCAACTTTTTAGCAGAATAGGTTGTTTTGACAAGTAAGAAATGTGCTGTCTTTCTCAACCTATAAACTATTACCCAGATGGAATCATGTCCTTTGGTTGTTCTGGGTAGACCAACCACAAAGTCCATTATCACATGATCCCACTTCCACTGTGGTATGGGTAAAGGTTGCATTGTCCCTGCAGGATTTTGGTGTTCAGCTTTAACTTGCTGAAACATAGGATACCGCATAACAAACTCAACAACGTCCTTCTTCAAACTAGGCCACCAATACATATCTTTCAAATTTTGATACATCTTGGTGCTTCCTGGATGCATAACATACATTGAAGAATGAGCTTCTTCTAGGACTAACTTCCTCAAGTTATCCACATCTGGTACTATCATCCTACCATGATAACATGCTACTTGATCATCTGAGTCATGGAAACTGTCTCATTTCTCACTACCATACTCCGACCTAATCAGTTGAACTGCAGCATCAACTTGTTGTTCCTCCTTAATATGCCTTCTCAGAGTAGGTTTTATGTGCATCTCAGCTAACAATCCAGATAACAACGATACTCTCAACTATACATTGTCTTGCCTTAAGGAGATAAGCATATCTCTCCTTGAGCACACCAAAGAATTCAGTTGTGCTCTATCTAAAGCTGATGTTGCTGATTTCCTGCTCAAAGCATCCACAATGACATTGGCCTTTCCTGGATGATAATCAATTGTGCAATCATAGTCCTTGATTAACTCCATCCAGCGGCGTTGCCTCATGTTAAGATCATGCTGAGAAAAGATATACTTAAGGTTCTTATGGTCTGTGAAAATATGGAATGTCTCTCCATAAAGATAATGTCTCCAGATCTTCAAGGCATGAACCACAACAGCTAGCTCTAAATCGTGTGTCGGATAATTCTCCTCGTGTTTCTTAAGCTATCGGGAAGCAAAAGAAATCACTTGTTTATCATGCATCTACACACATCCTAGTCCATTCTTAGAGGCATCACAGAAAACTATATATCCTTTTCCTTGTTCAGGTAACACAAGCACATGTGCACTTGTCAACCTTTCCTTCAACAGCTGAAAAGATTGCTGACACTTATCACTCCAGGAAAAAGGAACATCCTTCCTGGTCAACTTGGTCAAGGGTAAAGCTATAGAACTGAAGTTCTTAATGAACCTCCGGTAATAGCCTGCCAACCCTAAAAAACTTTGAATTTCCATTGGCATCTTCGGCTGTTCCCATAGCAGAACGGATTCTACCTTTTTAGGGTCAACACGTATACCTGAAGCAGATATTACGTGTCCAAGGAAAGATACTTCTGGTAACCAGAACTCACACTTGCTAAACTTAGCATAAAGCTTATGTTCTCTTAGCAAAATTAGAGTCTGACGAAGATGTTGTTCGTGCTGTTGAGCATCTCTACTATAGATCAGGATGACATCTATGAAGATAACAACACTGATTGAGAAAAGGTCGGAAGATTCTATTCATGAGTTCCATAAATGCAGCTGATGCAGTAGTTAGTCCAAACGACATAACTGTGAACTCATAGTGACCATACCTTGTCCTAAAGGCAGACTTAGGTATGTCACCATCCTTAATACGCAGCTGGTGATATCCCGACCTCAAATCTATCTTTGAGAAAATGGTTACACCACGCAATTGGTCAAAGAGATCATCAATCCTCAGTAGAGGATACTTATTTTTTATAGTTACTTTATTTAATTGTTGATAATCAATTCACAACTGCATCGACCCATCTTTCTTTTTAACAAAAAGGACCAGAGCACCCCAGGGTGAAGTACTCGGTCAGATAAAACCCTTCTCAAGCAACTCTTGTAGTTGTTTCTTGAGTTCTGCCATCTCAGCAGGCGCCATCCTATATGGTGTTTGTGCTATAGGTTGCGTGTATGGGATTAGATTAATCTCAAAATCTATTTCCCGGGGCGGAGGTACACCTGGAAGTTCTTCAGGAAATACATCTTCAAATTCCCTGACTACAAGAACTTCAACAGGGTTAGGACTCTCCATGGTAGTATCTATCACATGGGCCAAGAATGCATAACATCCTTGCCTCATCAGCTTCTCAGCAACCATAGCCGACACAAGACCGGTTGGAAGAATCTTTCTATCTCCTTGAAAGATCCATGTGTCACTTTCATCAGTGAACACAGCTTGCTTGGACTCACAATCTAAGACAACCTTATACCTTTCTAAGGTATCCATCCCAAGGATTACATCGAATCCATGCATCTCAAGTGGTATAAGATCCACTTGAATGTGATGATCAGAAAAGAAGAGAATGCAGGGAGAACATACCTCCTGCAACACATTAGATCCCCTCAAAGGAGTTTCTAATAACAAACTATCTGCTCTATTACTTATAGTCAGGTTACAGTCACGAATCACTCTTCGAGTGATAAAGGAGTGCATAGCACCCAGATCAATCAAAATAGATACAACGCAAGATGTAGACATATCCGAATTAAACAACTCCATCCGACCTGCCACAACCCGAGGGTTAATCACTGCCTCAACTGGATTCATCGCATAAAACCTCACAGTCACTTGTGGTTGATTCGGTGCTCGATGACTAGGTGTCGATGATCCAGCTTGGGACGCTTGTCCACGTCCTCTAGTGTTACCTGGAAACTGTCGCCTTTAAGATCCTTGCTGACTCTGCCTTTGAGGTTGAGTTACACTCGCTTCTCGGGCTCTACAATCTTTCATCAGATGTCCCATCTTTCCACATATGTAACAACTTCTGTTCAATTGTTTTGGTCTGGGTGGTCCTGTAACCGACATAGATGCTCAAATGCGAGTTCCTTCTAGTAGTAGGCTTCGTCCTCTACCCCTATTTGACGTCCACTGCGTCTGGGTACTGAATCTAGGTGGTGGTGTAGGTACAGAAAACCTAGGTTTCTTAAAATCTTTAGATGAAGATCCTTGGAACTTGGGATACATCCTCTTGTTCTTGATTTGTCTCTTCTCTGATACAGACCTCTCTACCCTTATGACAGACTCCACAAAGGTAGAAAACCTTTCCCTATTCTCCAGAGCAGACACAGGGGTGGTCAACTCAGTGTTTAATCCTTTCTCAAAACGCCTAATCCTATCTTCATATGTAGCTTCCATATGCGGACAAAACCGCAACAGCTCCATGAACTTAGCCTCGTACTCACTAATGTTCATTGGTCCTTGTCTTAACCTCTCAAACTGAGAGATTTTCTCATCCAAAAATGTCTTAGGGAAGTATCTATTGATAAATTCTCATCGGAAAACTCCCCATGCAATCTCCACACCTGGCCTTTTTTGTTCTTCCATGGTCCACCGATGACCAACACTCCCCTTGAGAAGATACACAGCATGCCTAACCTTCTCAGCTTCTGGGATGTTCAGGATTCTAAAGGCCTTCTCTAGTTCAGTTAACCACAAATCAACATCTGCTGGGTCAGCTGTTCCAGCATACTCTGTGGCTCCAACTTGGCGAAGTCGTTCAAACGTCTTGCCGGTTCCTTGTCCTTATGGATGGGTAGGTGCCCTAGGTGCAGGTATAGGCATCCTATCAGTCATATGTGTCATGGTAGTCATAAAATGCCCGAATATGGCATGGACGGCTGGGTTCCCCATGTCAGTTGGATTGAACTGGGGTAGTTCAAGCACAAGTTCTTCTCTTTCTGGGTTTCTTGCACCTCCTCTGGGTGTAGCGACACTACTCTCAGCAATGTGTTCCTCGTGTGGTCCAGACATCTTTAGTTTTATCTTCTCCTCCTAAATGAGCAGAAGACACTATCAGATATACTGGAAGGCACAAGAACAGACTCAACAACCTAAGTCCTATGTCTCTGTAGACTCAGCGAACCTAGAGTTCTGATACCACTAAATTGTGGCGATCGTCTCGCGAAAACAAGATAAACGAATTTAAACTAATGCGGAAGCATTTTGTTAGCAGTGGAAATACTGAAAATCACTAAAAATTAAAACTTTTTGTAAAGAGATCCTCGAACGGTAAAATTCTTTTATAAAGAAATAAGTTAAGTTATTTACAAACTGATCCATCATTACATCTCTGGATTACTCATCTCGAGATTCATGACATTGACTGCCCTGTTAAATTATTAGCCCGCAGCCATTCCTATGGGGCATAAGGATATAATTGCCCAATTACCCCCACATATTCAAAAATATGCACATCGAATTAAACTCGTTTCACCATTAAACAATTTATGACGTTGATGGATTTGTGGTCAGGGCAACTACATTATATGATGTCACTTGATTAATTAAGTGCATTATCATATTCTTTTAGCATCAATCATGTTTTCAAACAACAATTATTATAATAAATACTGTAAAAAGAGTGTAATACTTTCATCAGGTTCTGTTCAACTTTAAGAACATATTGGAATCTCAGTCCCTCATCTCATCAGGATCATTCTCAATCTTTCACAAACTCATTACCATGATTATAGAAAATGGGTATTCCAACCCTCGATTCAACATAGAATAGTTGTTACCGCTTATCAGGTAACTAATACCTTCAGGTCATCTGACCAAGGTAAACATGACACTTGTATAATAAGTATCACACATAGCTCACAAGACCTATTTCATCTCTTGTTACCTCTCACTAGGCAACAAAGTATATTATGGCTCACAAGGCCCATAAAGCAATAAATGAAATATCATAGCTCATACCTGACTATGCTTATCATTTCATGAAACCTGCATGGTTAGTACACATGATAGCAATTATATAATTCAGTACCATGCAATACAAGGGTAGCATCACTATTCCCTTATTAGGGTTAGGATCTCCCAAATTCATCTCATTTAGGATTCCTCCTCAATTAGGTTTACTATTCATCCCAATTAGGATTTCTCACATCCATTAACTAAATCAAGGTTAGGATGTACTATTCTCCTCAAATTAGGGTTTCTCATATCCCAATACCCAAATTAGGGTTAGGGTTTATTATTTACATCCAATTAGGGTTTACTATTAAAATACCCTGAATTAGGGTTTCTCATAACATTACCCTTAATTAGAATCACATCATCCCCCTAGATTAGGGTTTCACTCAGAATTTCCCTAAATTAGGGTTTGGGTTCATCAATCACCTCAATTAGGGTTTTATGATCTCTTTATTAAGGATCATACCCTAATTAGATATCCCATTCATTTTGAATGTGTTAGGGCTTAATTGCTACATGGTCACTATACATGTATGTATTTCTCTCTCTTATCCTCTCTAGGACATTCATTACTCTGATCTTGATCAGATTGAGTCAATCATGTATTCAAATTCATACATATAGGGTTAGCATTGTATATTGAGTCATTGTTTCCATAAGTACCAAAGGTTTACCCCTTTAAATATTCTTACTCATTAAGTACCTTAGGAATACAACCATTGTACATATGTTTGATAATTATCATCATCAATCAGGAAATCAATTGATTTATCTTCACCTTAAATCTCCAACCGATTTAGGGTATATTGAACTCCAATCGATTTTTGACCTTTGAAATCTTCAATCGGTTTGACCCCTTAAACCATCAAACGGTTTTGAAACTGTTTGATTCCAAATGGTTTCAAGACCATTTGGACTCAAACGGTCTCAAGACCATTTGGACTCAAACGGTCTCAAGACCGTTTGGTACAAATCATCTTGAAAACCGAAAGGATTGGTTAGGGTTCTCTTCAATCAAATCGATTCAGGATTTCAACATTGATCTATCCATCAATTTGATCATTCAATTGTAACCATTAGTTCTTTATTCATTCATGAACCCATTCATCCTTCAATTTATTTGACTCTTCAACCCTCCAAACAGTTTGAAACCGTTTGGGCACTTAGCCCTTAAAATCGTTTGAGCAATTATACTTGAAATTGAATGGACCTATCCACTTTTGAAATCGATTGGTTGACTCAACTTAGAAACCGATTGGACCTCCAAACAGTTTGAGACCATTTGATGCCAAATGATTTCAAGACCATTTGGACTCAAATGGTCTCAAGACCGTTTGGTCCAAATGTCCTTGAAACTGAATGGACCAATTAGGTTCTCAATCAACCAATTGATTAGGGTTTTGATACTTCAACCCGATTAGATTAGGGTTTTCAATTGATGATTCAATTATATTTGAAACCAATGAGATCAAACCAAAATAAACCATTGGATGAATAATCCAATTACATCAGCTTATACTTCCAAATGCTCAACTATGGTCAACCACTCCAAACAGTTTGATGAAACTGTTTGACCAATTCAATTGAAACTGATTGGTCTCAATTTTGAAACTGTTTGCCTAGGATATTGATTGAGGTGTGTGCTTGAGATGACATCATCATCTTCAAGCTACAACCCCACGAAACTTTCTGTGATTTCCATGATGATTTCATCAATCAACCAAATTAAAATTTCAAAAATAAAGAAGAAATCAACAATTGATAAAGATATGAAATCAATAACAATGTTCAAGGGTTTAAGTTATATAACCCGCCTTCAAAGTGGAAACCAAGCTTCAATCTTCAAGTTCCTAATTGTTTTTGAAGCTTTCTCACTCCACAAGGTTTGTTCCTCATGCTTTTGAATGAAAAGGATTGGCTAAAATTGAAGATTGATTGAAGAAAAGAAGAAATCAAGCATTGGTTTGTGATTTTCACCATGAATTTGAGGTTGAAGATGATTAAGGAGCTTACCTACAGGTTGGAGTTCATTCCCCTGTTTCTCCTAAGTTCCCTTGTGCTTTTCCAAAGCAAGGAAGAAAGAAAATCCGAAAAAGAGTCTTTGGTTGAGTGGAAAATGAAGTTTTTATAAAGGAATTTCAAGGAGAGAGAAAGTTGAAAAGCAATCATTCAACTCCCCAAAAAGTGCCACATACTCTCCTATCTCCCTTGTATATGAAGGCACCTCCCTTTGCCTTATATTACTCTTCATTATCCTTGAATTAAAGGAAAATCAAATTAAGCACCTTAACCCTTATAATAATAATATCCCATATTTAGTGGATATTACTTTTTAGTTAACTAATGTGAGTGGGCTCTCCACTCACTTGAGATATTTTCATGCCTTTGAAAGGCACAAGGACGTTCACACTTATGCATATTCAACCATTTCGTTTTTTATTGAAGGTACTTCAATTATTATATTTACTTTTGCATTAAATTGAATTAGGGTTTCAATTATGCTTAAATCTTGATTATTTTAATATCAAGATTCTCTCTCCTTCAAAGTGATACAAATGAGGCGCCCCTCTCATTTTCTTTGCTCTACATGATGCCAAACAACATTAGGGACTCTCTTGAAGTGGTAATTTGCATGTTGAACCCTGGGTTTTGGGCAAATTGCACATTACACCAAAACTAGGTTTTAATGTACAAACATAGCTTAATAAGCTCTTTCTTGGTACTCAGGCTTGTAAAAGCCATACCACTGCATCATACTCATTCCTATGATGCTTCAACATCTGTGGAACATTTTATCATGTAACATTTGCAATTTAACCCCTCAACTTGGGTAATTTGCATTTTAGTCCAAAACAAGTAAAATATTGTTTCAACATTATTCAAAAAGGACTAAAATTGAAATATAAGTTCCTATTGAGCCTTAATTACTTTTTAAAAGATAAGAGAAATCATATAATCAACCTCATTAAGCAAGACATCTAGGGTTAACACATAACCTAGGTCAGGGATGTTACAAATTATCCACCCCTAATAGGGATTTCATCCCCGAAATCATCAACGAAAACATTAAGAGAAAAGAGAAGGGTACTTCCTCCTCATCTCTTCCTCTAGTTCCCACGTAGCTTCTTCAATGCCACAGTGATGCCAGAGAACTTTCACAAGATATATGTCTTTCTTTTTCAGCTTTTTAACTCTTCTATCAAGGATCATCACAGGTCCTTCAACATATGATATATCATTATTTAACTCAACCTCCATAGGTTGTAAAACTAACTCTGTGTCAGGATGACACTTTCTCAACATGGAGATATGGAATACTGGATGCAACTTATGCATCTCATGTGGTAACTCCAGCTTATAGGCTACCTTTCCAATCCGTTCAATGATTGGATAAGGCCCCATAAATCTAGGAGCTAACTTCCCCTTCCTTACAAATCTAAGAACACCTTTCCAAGGTGAGACCTTGAGATATACTCTGTCTCCAACTTGGAATTCTAAATATCTCTACCGTTTGTCGGCGTACGACTTCTGTCTATGTTGTGCAGTCTTTAATTGTTGTTGTATTACTTTAATCTTCTCAATTGTCTGCTACACTAGCTCAGGACCCAAAAGTTGATTTTCTCCTATTTCATACCAACACAAAGGAGATCTACAACGTCTACCATATAATGCTTCATATGGTGCCATGTCAATACTGTGTTGATAGCTATTATTATAAGCAAACTCTATCAAACTCAGGTGTAGATCCCAACTTCCTACAAACTGAAGGACACATGCCCTAAGAAAATCCTCCAAAGTTTGTATGATTCTTTCAGACCGTCCTTCTGTTTGAGGGTGAAAGGCAATACTAAACTTTAACTGCGTACCCAAAGATTTATTTAGTCGTTCCCAAAAATGACTTGTGAACTGGGGACCTCTATCAGAAATAATAGTAACTGGAACCCCGTGCAACCACACTATTTCATCCACATATATCTGTGCAAGCTTCTCAGCAGTGTAGGTTGTTTTGACAGGTAGGAAATGTGTTGTCTTAGTCAACCTATCAACTATCACCCATATGGAATCATAACCTTTGGTTGTTCTAGGCAAACCAACCACAAAGTCCATGGTTACGTGATCCCGCTTCCACTGTGGTATAGGCAAAGGTTGCATTGTTCCTGCAGGCTTTTGATGTTCAGTTTTGACCTGCTGACACACTGGACACCGCATAACAAACTCAACAACATCCTTCTTCAATCCAGGCCACCAATACATATCCTTCAAGTTATGATACATTTTGGTGCTCCCTGGATGCATTGCATACATCGAAGAATGAGCCTCCTCCAAGACTAACTTCCTTTAGTCATTGGCATCAGGTACTACCATCCTACCATGGTAACAAACTACTTGATCCTCTGACTCATGGAAGCCATTCCATTTCTCACTACCATACTCTGACCTAATCTGCTGAACCACAGTATCAACTTGTTGTGCTTCTTTAATCTACTGTCTCAGAGCAGGTTTTATGTGCATCTCAGCTAACAACCCGACTAACAATGATACTTTAAGTTGTACACTATTTTGCCTCAAGGAGATAAGCATATCCCTCTTCAAGCACACCAAGGAGTTCATCTGTGCTTTATCTAGGGTTGGTGATGATGATTTCCTACTTAGTGCATCAACCACTACATTAGCCTTCCCTGGATGATAATCAATTGTACAATCGTAGTCCTTGATTAACTCCATCTAGCGGCGTTGTCTCATGTTTAACTCATGCTGAGAGAAGATATACTTTAGATTCTTATGGTCTGTGAAAATCTAGAATGTTTCTCCATAGAGATAATGTCTCCAGATCTCCATAGCATGGACTACAATAGCTAACTCTAGATCATGTGTTGGATAATTCTCCTCGTGTTTCTTAAGATGTCGAGAGGCAAAAGAAATCACTTGATTATCCTGCATCAACACACATCCTAGTCCATTCTTAGATGCATCACAGAAAACTATGTACCCCTTTACTTGCTCAGGTAACACTAGCACAGGTGCACTTGTTAACCTATCTTTCAATAGCTGGAAGGAATGTTGACACTTGTCAATTAGACAAAAGGAACCTCTTTCCAGGTCAACTTGGTTAGGGGTAAAGCTATTGAACTGAAGTTTTTAATGAACCTCCTGTAATAGCCTGCCAGTCCTAGGAAACTGCGTATCTCCGTTGGTATCTTTGGCTGCTCCCATTACAGGACAGATTCTACCTTCTTAGGATCAACATGGATACCTGAGGCAGATATTACGTGTCCTAGAAAAGAAACTTCCGGTACCCAAAACTCACATTTGCTAAACTTAGCATACAACTTATGCTCTCTTAGCAAAGTTAAAGCTTGACGGAGGTGTTGCTCATGCTGTTGAACATCTCTACTGTAGATCAAGATGTCACCTATGAAAACTACTATAAACTGATCAAGAAAAGGTCGAAAGATTCTATTCATGAGTTCCATAAATGCAGCTGGTGCATTAGTTAGTCCAAACGACATAACTATGAACTCATAGTGACCATACCTTGTCCTAAAGGCATACTTAGGTATGTCACCCTCCTTAATATGCAACTGATGGTATCCTGATCTCAGATCTATCTTAGAGAAGATAGTTGCACCACATAACTGATCAAACAAGTCATCTATCCTCGGTAGAGGATACTTGTTCTTTATAGTTACTTTATTCAACTGCCTATAATCAATGCATAATCACATAGATTTGTCCTTCTTTTTAACAAAAAGAACTGGAGCACCCCATGGGGAAGTACTCGGCCGGATAAAACCCTTCTCAAGAAACTCCTATAGTTGTTTCTTGAGCTCTACCATTTCAGCAGGTGCCATTCTATACGATGTTTGTGCTATTGGTTGCATGCCCAGGATTAGATTAATTTCAAAATTAATCTCTCGGGGTGGAGGTACACCTGGAAGTTCCTCAGGAAACACATCTTCAAACTCCCTAACTATCGAAACGTCAGAAGGATTAGAACTCTCCATTGTGGCATCTACCACATGATCCAGGAATGCAAAGCATCCTTGTCTCATCAGCTTTTCAGCTACCATAGCTAACACAAGACATGTTGGAAGAATCTTTCTATCTCCCTAGAAGATCCATGTGTCACCATCATCTGTGAACATAGCTTGCTTGGAATCACAATCCAAGACAACCTTATACTTTTCTAGGGTGTCCATTCTAAGAATTATATCAAAACCCTACATCTCAAGTGGTATAAGATCCACCTGGATGCGATGTTCAGAAAAAGAAAGAGTGTAGGGAGAACACACCTCCTGCAACACTGCAGATCCCAACAAAGGAGTTTGCAACATCAAACTCTCTGTTCTATGACCAACTGTCATATTGTAGTCAAGAATTACTTCTTTAGTGATGAAAGAATGTGTAGCACCTGGATCAATTAAAACGGATATGAAGCATGATGTAGACATATCAGAATGAAGTAATTCCATCTGACCTGTCACAACCTGAGGGTTTTAACTACTGCTTCGGGCTGGTTCATAGCATAGAATCTAGCCGTTGGTTGTTTTTGACCCTATGCTCGATTTTTAGATGCCGACGAGCCAGTTTGTGATGCTTGACCACATCCTCGAGCGCCACTACAAAACTACTTCCTTTGAGAGCCTTGTTGACTCTGCCTATGGGGTTGAGTCATCATAGTGTTCCCGACTGGACAATCTCTTGCTAGATGTCCCATTTGTCCACACCGGTGACAGTTCCTGGTCTCAGAATAAGGCTTATGAGGTCCAGTCACTGATGTTGATTCTATGTTGGGGGCTCTGTTTTGAGGAAAACTATGGCCTCTACCCCTTCTTGACGTCCATTGCGTCTGGGTATTGAACCTCTGTGGTGCTTCCGGTGCAGAAAACCTTGGCTTTTTAAAACCCTCAGACCTTTGCTCTTGAAATGGAGTATACATCTTCTTACTACTGGTCTGTCTCTTTTCAATCACAGACCTTTCTATCCTTCTCATAGACTCCACAAAAGTAGCAAACCTCTCCCTGTTCTCCAAGGCAGACACAGGAGTGGTCAATTCAGTGTTCAACCCCTTCTCAAAACATTGAATTCTCTCTTCATCCGTAGATGCCATGTGTGAATAGAACCACAAAAGCTCCATGAACTTAGCCTCATACTCGGTAATGTTCATCGGTCCCTATCTTATCTTCTCAATTTGAGATATCTTCTCATCTAAGTAAGTCTTAGAGAAGTATATGATGACAAATTCCCGTCGGAATTCTTCCCATCCAATCTCTACACCTGGCCTCTTGCCTTCTTCTATAGTCCACCAATGGCCAGCACTCCCTTTTAACAGGTACACTACATGCCTAACCTTCTCTGCTTCAAGAATATTGAGGATTCTGAAGGCCTTCTCTAGTTCTGTCAACCACAAATCGGCATCTGTTGGATCAGCTGTACCAGCATACTCCATGGCCCTAACCCGACGAAGCCTCTCAAAAGTCTTACCAACTCCATGTCTCTCCTCAAGAACGGGTGCTCTTGGTGTAGGTGGTGGCATCCTATCCGCCATGTGCATCATAGTCACTATAAACTGCCCAAACAGAGCATGGAAAGATGGATTCTCTATCATGGTAGGGTCATACTGAGGTTGTTCAGGTACTGGCTCCTCCCTAGTTTGGTCCCTTGCACCTATTCCTGGTGCAGCAACACTGCTCTCAGCAGCGTGTTCCTTGTGTGATCCAAACATCTTCAATTTCTTCTTCTCCTATGTGAGCAGAAGACACTATCAGATAAACTGGAAGACACTAGAACAGATGCAACAACCTTAGTCCTATGTCTCTGTAGACTCAGCGAACTTAGAGCTCTAATACCACTAAACTTGTGGCATACAAATCATAACTAACCAAATCAACTAAGTAGAAGCGATCGTTAGCAGTGGATTACTGAAAATCACTAAAAATTAAAACCATTTTATAAAGAGATCCACATACAGGAAACCTCTTTCATCAAAAACCAAAGTATTACATTCACATTCTGGTTCAAAAGTACATACTATGTATCATGCCATCTCGAGGGTTACAAGCATCAACTGCCCTATTTAAATATATACAGGCAGTACAAAAACCTCGAGGCATCAAGCCAAAATCTCAGATTGATTCATTAAAGTACTAACTACTACTCCGAGGACCTGAGAGTACAGAAATGACACATAGGACTCTATTTACACATACACAAAACATGACAGTCAGTGTCTCCACCTGAGGAATCACTGTTGTTCTCTACTACTGCTGCTGCTGTCCTTCACCTACTGAAGGGTTTCTGCCTCCTCATCCGCGTCCACCTAAAAATGTTGGTGACCAACAGAGTGAGACCCATGTCCCAGCGAGAGATATACCTCTCTGCCAAAAACATTATTATTGTTGTTTAATTAGAATAAAACTGAACAGAGAAATTATATATATTTTCAGCAGCAGATAATTCAATGTCTAAACAAATTTAGAGCAATATTCTTATTCAAAGCATATTAGTTATAACTTGATAAAATAGCATGCCACTTATCCAATAAGAATTTTAAGAACATACATAACCTTTATTCATCTAGAACATGCTAAGCAAGGTAACATCAGCCAATGATTCTCGTATTCCAACCTTAAACAAATATGCTACACAGCTAATTACATTTTACAAACATTCTGAATTAATGCCCTGAAGAGATGAAGTATACCATTCATACTCTAACCGACCACGATTACATAAAGCATAGGTACCACACAAGGTCAATGGAAGAGACAGACTCTAAGACCTCATCCTTCTCAGCTAGTATGAGATTATCTGGCAGAGACATCACGTGTCAAACTGCAAAATAGCTTTCCAGGTATAATGGCATCTTCTCTATAGAGTTATAGCCCGCAACATATACTCTCTTCAGGGTTATGGCCCATAGCCAATGCCTGGTATCATATCATGGAGTCATGGCCCGTAGCCATACTCTTATTGGGGTATGGTATGAAACCAATCCCATACATAGGAGATAGCCCGCAATCATTCCTATGGGGCATAAGGATATAATTGCCCAATTACCCCCACATATTCAAAAATATGCACGCCGAGTTAAACTCGTTTCACCATTTAGCAATTTCTGACGCTGATGGATATATGGTCAGGGAAACTACATTATATGATGTCACTTGATTAATTAAGTGCATTATCATATTCTTTTAGCATCAATCATGTTTTCAAACAACAATTATTATAATAGATGTTGTAAAAAGAGTGTAATACTTTCATCAGGTTCTGTTCAACTTTAAGAACATATTGGGATCTCAGTCCCTCATCTCATTAGGAGCATTCTAAATCTTTCACAAACTCATTACCATGATTATAGAAAATGGGTATTCCAACCCTCAGTTCAACATAGAACAATTGTTACCACTTATCAGGTAACTAATACCTTCAGGTCATCTGACCAAGGTAAACATGATACTTGTATAATAAGTATCACACATAGCTCACAAGACCTATTTCATCTCTTGTTACCTCTCACCAGGCAATAAAGTATATTATGACTCACAAGGCCCATAAAGCAATAAATGAAATATCATAGCTCATACCTGACAATGCTTATCATTTCATGAAACCTGCATGGTTAGTACACATGATAGCAATTATATAATTCAGCACCATGCAATACAAGGGTAGCATCACTATTCCCTTATTAGGGTTAGGATCTACAAAATCCATCTCATTTAGGATTCCTCCTAAATTAGGGTTTACTATTAATCCCAATTAGGATTTCTCACATCCATTAACTAAATCAAGGTTAGGATGTACTATTCTCTTCAAATTAGGGTTTCTCATATCCCAATACCCAAATTAGGGTTAGGGTTTATTATTTACATCCAATTAGGGTTTACTATTAAAATACCATGAATTAGGGTTTCTCATAACATTACCCTTAATTAGAATCACATCATCCCCCTAGATTAGGGTTTCACTCAGAATTGCCCTAAATTAGGGTTTGGGTTCATCAATCACCTCAATTAGGGTTTTATGATCTCTTTATCAAGGATCATACCCTAATTAGGTATCCCATTCATTTTGAATGTGTTAGGGCTTAATTACTACATGATCACTATGCATGTATGTATTTCTCTCTCTTATCCGCTCTAGGACATTCATTACTCCGATCTTGATCAGATTGAGTCAATCCTGTATTCAAATTCATACATATAGGGTTAGCATTGTATATTGAGTCATTGTTTCCATAAGTACCAAAGGTTAACCCCTTTAAATATTCTTACTCATTAAGTACCTTAGGAATACAATCATTGTACATATGCTTGATAATTATCATCATTAATCAAGAAATCAATTGATTTATCTTCACCTTAAATCTCCAACCGATTTAGGGTATATTGAATTCCAATCGATTTTTGACCTTTGAAATCTTGAATCGGTTTGACCCCTTAAACCATCAAACGGTTTTGAAACCATTTGAATCCAAACGGTTTCAAGACCATTTGGACTCAAACGGTCTCAAGACCGTTTGGTCCAAATCATCTTGAAAACTGAAAGGATTGGTTAGGGTTCTCTTCAATCAAATCGATTCAGGATTTCAACATTGATCTATCCATCAATTTGATCATTCAATTGTAACCATTAGTTCTTTATTCATTCATGAACCCATTCATCCTTCAATTGATTTGACTCTTCAACCCTCCAAACGGTTTGAAACTATTTGGGCACTTAGCCCTTAAAATCATTTGAGAAATTATACTTGAAATCGAATGGACCTATCCACTTTTGAAATCGATTGGTTGACTGAACTTAGAAACTGATTGGACCTCCAAACAGTTTGAGACTGTTTGATGCCAAATGGTTTCAAGACTATTTGGACTCAAACGGTCTCAAGACCATTTGGTCCAAATGTCCTTGAAACCGAATGGACCAATTAGGTTCTCAATCAACCAATTGATTAGGGTTTTGATACTTCAACCCGATTAGATTAGGGTTTTCAATTGATGATTCACTTATATTTGAAACCAATGAGATCAAACCAAAATAAACCATTGGATAAATCATCCAATTACATCAGATTATACTTACAAACGCTCAACTATGGTCAACCACTCCAAACGGTTTGAAACCGTTTGGTTTCAAATAGTTTGATGAAACTGTTTGACCAATTCAATTCAAATCGATTGGTCCCAATTTTGAAACCGTTTGCCTAGGATATTGATTGAGGTGTATGCTTGAGATGACATCATCATCTTCAAGCTACAACCCCACGAAACTTGCTGTGATTTCCATTATGATTTCATCAATCAACCAAATTAAAATTTCGGAAATAAAGAAGAAATCAACAATTGATAAAGATATGAAATCAATAACAATGTTCAAGGGTTTAAGTTATATAACCCGCCTTCAAAGTGGAAATCAAGCTTCAAGATTCATGTTACTAATGGTGTTTGAAGCTTTCTCACTCCACAAGGTTCGTTCCTCAAGCTTTTGAATGAAAAGGATTGGCTAGAATTGAAGATTGATTGAGGAAAAGAAGAAATCAAACATTGATTTGTGATTTTCACCATGAATTCAAGGTTGAAGATGATTAAGGAGCTTACCTACAGGTTGGAGTTTGTTCCCCTGTTGCTCCGAAGTTCCCTTGTGCTTTTCCAAAGCAAGGAAGAAAGAAAATCCGAAAAAGAGTCTTTGGTTGAGTGGAAAATGAAGTTTTTATAAAGTAATTTCAAGGAGAGAGAAAGTTGAAAAGCAATCCTTCAACTCCCCAAAAAGTGCCACATACTCTCCTCTCTCCCTTGTATACGAAGGCACCTCCCTTTGCCTTATATTCCTCTTCATTATCCTTGAATTAAAGGAAAAGCAAATTAAGCACCTTAATCCTTATAATAATTATATCCCATATTTAGTGGATATTACTTTTTAGTTAACTAATGTGAGTGGGCTCTCCACTCACTTGAGATATTTTCGTGCCTTTGAAAGGCACAAGGACGTTCACATTATGCAAATTCAACCATTTAATTTTTGGTTGAAGGTACTTCAATTATTATATTTACTTTTGCATTAAATTGAATTAGGGTTTCAACTATGCTTAAATCTTGATTATTTTAATATCAAGATTCTCTCTCCTTCAAAGTGATACAAATGAGATTCCCCTCTCATTTTACTTGCTCTACATGATTCCAAGAAACATTAGGGACTCTCTTGAAGTGGTAATTTGCATATTGAACCCTGGGTTTTGGGAAAATTACACATTACACCAAAACTAGGTTTTAATGTACAAACATAGCTTAATCAGCTCTTTCTTGGTACTCAGGCTTGTAAAAGACATACCACTGCATCATACTCATTACTATGATGCTTCAACATCTGAGGAACATTTTATCATGTAACATTTGCAATTTAACTCCTCAACTTGGGTAATTTGCATTTTAGTCCAAAACAAGTAAAATATTGTTTCAACATTATTCAAAAAGGACTAAAATTGAAATATAAGTTCCTATTGATCCTTAATTACTTTTCAAAAGATAAGAGCAAGCATATAATCAACCTCATTAAGAAAGACATCTAGGGTTAACACATAACCCAGGTCAGGGATGTTACAATATTGTTGAGTATGTGGAGGTGGTAGGTTGAGGATATATCCTTGTCATCCACAATGTAGATTGTGGAGGTTGGCTATGGTCATGGCTCATACATATGATGTGATTGAGAATGTCTGCGGTCATGTCTCGATGATTATAACATATGTGATTAGAGGACAACTATGATTGTACCCCAGTGATTGAGTTTGAATACCCTAGTTTCTAGTGCCATGACCTATACCAAGGGAAGATTAGTGGTTAGCAGCTTGACTATATGTCGCTGTGGTGGCAACTTTGACTGATATGTCACTACCTTTTTACTCGTACTGACCGAGGGGAAGAGATCTTAGGATGCCAACACTCCTAGATCTTGTATGGAACCAAATAGCCCTTCGTAGGGGTCAGTTGGACTTTGAATGGTATGATTCATATTCCCCAGGGCATAAATATAGATGTAAGACATCCATGTAGCATATTTGTTTAGGGTTATACACAACATTTCAAATTGGATGATAACCCTTGTTTGTTATCTTTACATAAAGATGATGCTTAGTGCAATTAAGAGATAGTAGATATACTTAGGATGTGGATATGCTTAATATTGTGGATGCGTACATACAATAGCTATGCTTGTGTTGATAACTATCCTTCTATTACTGATTATAATCATGATGCTAGCTATCTCATGTTGTTAGTTATGTTTAGCATGCTAGCCATGCCTTTGTAACTAGAGATGCATATACTGCTAATCATGCTTATCTAGATAGTTGTGATTATTTCGTTAGCTCTTTTTATGATGTTGATATGTTCAACCAGTTAGACATGCACACGTTGTTAGATATGCTATGTTACTAGGCTTGCTCATGATGCTAGATATGCATATGCTACTGAATTGCTTATATTGTCAATAAGATAAAGGATGATAGTCTGGATAATGATGATAGTTATTATCGGCTCCTTTATGTATTTTTTTAATCATCAGTACTGCTGATCTTATTTATTATATTTGATTAAACTTCTTAACTATTTCATTACCTAAAAATGTTGTAAACAATAAGTGTTGTTGGAGGCTATATCTCTTGCTAGGACTGGGTCTCACCCTTATGGTTCGCCACATATTTTTAGGTAATCGATAGTGACAAAAGCAAAGTTGTGGCAACAAAGAGGAGCTATAGTAATGAATCTTTGAGAAAGTTGATTAGATGTCTAATTTGTCCTAGAATTGTCCCTGTACTCTCAGGTCCGGGCAGGAAAAGTTTGTATGTGATGTTTCAAATGAATCCAACTTTTGTTAGCATATTAATGCTTGTTTGTGTGGCATATACAAATATTGGTCTCTTGTATATATATGTGGTGGCTAAGACGATAGAACAATTTGTATCAAATTCTTGTTATAGTATGGATAAAATAAATATGTTGGGCTCTTATGCAAATGTTTCTGAGCAGGTGCTGACATTGAAATCGGTTTTAATTTACCCATATTTTTGGTTATGTGGTTAATTGATGATCGATTGTGTGTTATGTTTTGAGTAATCTCGTTTAGTGTAACGGGTTCTCACACTAACCTTGGATACATGTGACCCTGACCATGCTTTGGATAAGTAAACACTAATAAGTGCATGATTTGAATAAATGTAACCTAGCCCTGGACTTCATGCATAGGTGATGTATAGTGATCATGTTGACCAAAACCTTAAGTTGGAGTCAACACACCCTAATGGATACATTCTTAATACAATATGTGATACATTAGTAACATTAGGTGAGGTATCATGTTACTCTGAAATAGACCTAATAGCATGTTTAATATCCAATCTATAAGTTGAACTCATAAATATGTAACATATGTCAAATTGTTCATTAGTACACACATAATTACTTTAATGTGCCCAATTAGTAATTTGATGTGAAGCAATGGTTAATATTGAATATAATATAACTCATAGATGTATTGTGATAATAATTGGATGTTTAATATGACTTGAGATAACTAATCTGAAATCATAAAATTTAATGTTTATTTAATGAACTTGATGTGATAAATAAGTACAATATGGAAAGTAGTGTAATACAATACATGATAATTCTTTTAATGACTATATGAAGATAAAAATACTCTAAAATTATTTGTTGATGATTGTTGGGTAATATAATAATAAATGTTGAGATAATGGAGTTAAACCCTATTGTGTTGTAACTCATAAAAGGAAGTGTAAAAAGTTAAAGCTAATGTTAAATTTGGATTCCTCACCCCCATTTAGCTAACCTCCCAAATTTTGGATTGATTAGTAACATCTTATGTGTGATTGTTGTCTATCAACCTTCAACAATAACAACTGATTAGGGACATAATGAAAATGTATATAAGAACTTTTAACATTCGTATGATCTCATTTCTCCAATTCACTTACTTGAACAACTACATCATTGAGTGATATTTCTCTAGACATTTATAATGTTACATCATTATCTCATAATTGAATTAAACAGTGTAAATTGGAAGCTTGCCTTTATTTATTAATCAAATCAATTACAAGTTATGCCATTACAATCGTCATATGATTGGCTCTCTGGGCATGTATACCAACAGAAACAACTCCCAATACTATTCCCTATAAGAAACAAAAGGAAAGTGAGGAAGAAGAAATAGACGCTACTGCGAAATCTAACTGTGATGTATTGGAATAGGTTTGCGTTCAGGAAAGACCCGTATGACAACTAAATAATGTGGAACATTAGGAAAATGATGGTTTCAATTGATTATTAACCAATCACATAGATACATGTTAGAGAACAATGTATCAGACAGACCCACCATGAGACTAACACATGAAACCATTACCATGGTAGTCATAGTCAACTCTCATAATGATGGCGGTGTTTGTTGTTCTTAGACCTGAAATCTCTACACTCATTACATGTCGTTTGGTATGCTTTAACATCATCAAAACACAATCCTAAAACACGGTTTCTATAGAGGTGATGATTGGGTGACTGTGACACATGGGGACTGACTATGAGTGATAGAGATGGGCTTTATCCCTCCTATGGGAGTATGATATCCTAGGCCTCTTAATTAGCAAGACTGAGAAATGCATGGCCAGCACATGTGAGTCAATATGTGATATTGAGGTTACATATATCTCAGAGAGTTTGCTCTAGTTCAAGAAACAAGATTGAATGTTGAAGAGGGTGACTACTCCATGCCTCCAGTTCAATATGGATATCAGAGACAAAGGAATTATTAAAACATTATAACACCAAGCACATATTGTAGGTTGAAGTTGTTCCCCAACTTTCCATTTACTTGGGTAGCGTTGATGTGAGACTAGGCACCACTCATTGCTTGTGATGTCATAAGTTTTTATGGACATTCATTGCCAATGTAATATGGTACCTATAAGGTCACACACATAGGTCTTGACCTAGAAGAAGAGTTTAATCTTGAATGATGATTGAATTGATTACTAAAGCATTTAGGTATTCAATTCATGCAACACATCAGTTGGATACACTCCCAGATGATCGACTCACTCAGTGAGACAACTTTTTAGGTGCTAAACAATCAGCTCAAGTGTTGAGACGACCATTTGGAGTATCAAACTGAATGGAACTAAATTGGATAAGTTCTGCTCAAACTGAGGTGTGAACCGACCAGTTTGTTCTATTAAACCAACTGGCTCTGCTCGGCTCACCAGAAGACCATCTGGTTGAGCGAGACAAACGTCTTGCATGAGAGAGATTGCTAACTTTGTGGGAAATTCAATTGCATCATGGAATTAGTGCATACGTCATGTTGTGCATTAATTGGATTCAAAATTTCCAATTTTTGTGTGCAATTGGGAAACTGTGAAACGATTGTCTCATAGTGTATGATGACCATTTGGGTTTTCACAGGTTGCAAAAATTTAAGATCTCTCAGTCCCTTCCACTCCCACATAGACTGGGAACTCTGACCCAAACCCCTCCTATAAATAAGGGGCACCGAGGGATTCCGAGAGCACAACATAGACAATTGAGAATCAGTTGCTCTGACGATTGTTGTCCTCTCTATTTGTAGTAATCAAGAGATCCCAAGCAAGTCCTACCCGACTAGGGTGGAATATATATGGGAGAGAACAATTGAGAATCATATTGTGGGAGAGAAAGTTGATGACTAGTACACCAACGGGAGGGACAACTCCTTCCTGACTATTCTAGTAGGATGATAAGAGTTCTAGGCGGTCCGTGCGGACTTATCTAGAAGCAAGGTGGCCATTTCTTGTCACTAAGGAGGACAACATCAAACATCAACCCATTGTGAGAGGAGTTTCTACACACGACGATGTTCAAGGTTGTTGTCTGTGGTGCAAACCCGAAGGCGCATCAATCAGACGAGTCACAATACAACTAGAAGATGGTTGCATATCTACAAAAACAAGGAGATGTCACTAGACTTGCTCTAGGACTAGGTATATCCTTGAAATCATCCTTCTCGTCTTATAGTTATTGATGTGATCAACTGGTTTATGGGGGATATGGTAGATAATTTTTTTGGTTTCGCTGCCTATTCTGTAGCCATGTTTTCATACAGCGGTATCAAAGCCAACTTCAATTTACTATATTATGGGATAATCGATATGATCAGATTTTGGTTTTATCGTTCTATTATTTCATGTGATGCAAATAATTTTTGTCCAATCAAATACCACGATAATCCCAAAGTAATATATATACATATATATATATATATAATGTAAATACATTTCCCTAAAAGAGGTTTTGATGGTGGATGTGTAGCATGGTTATGGCCAATAACCCCTCTATTATCTGTGCATGGTTGTATGGTTGGTTAATCCTTTTATCTCATTATGCGTACCGGACCTCTGTCTTATCTTCCTAATGTAAAGTTAATTATTTCCTACCCTTGATCCCCTTGAATGTAACTCGAGGTTTCTCTATAATTATGTAAAAGTAGGATGGTTTACTTTCCTGTTATGACAAAGAAGAAAGACGTTCTGATGATGCTAATTGACCATCTTAATGGCGAGCCAACTGACTGGAGGACCAGAAGGACGAGCCGAACTGACCGACTAGTGGATCCGACCGATCGACTAGAGGAGCCAGCAGATTGTGGAAAATAGAACCAGGTGACCAATGAGACGATCAAATGATTGTCCAGGAGGCAAGCCGATTAGTTCAAAGGTTGAACCGATCAACCCAGATTGGCAAGCACGGATCTTTATCAATAACATGTTTTTGCATGTGATGTAGACCTAGGATGTGGTAATTCCTTGTGGCTCCAAGAAATTACATTAGGTTGGCCATAACCATCACTTTTGTTTATTGCATGTTTTCATTGTGGGATATAGCATGTATATGATACACACTATATATGTGGTGATTGGATATAAAATATGTATTTATAAATACAAACTCCCTCAAATAAAAATTATATCAAGTCTTATATGTTTTCCAAACCAACCCACATGAAAAGTTTGATCGACCAAGCGTAGGTTACTCCTTCACGTGGTGTGTCATCTATCTCGTGGAAGTGTGTTGGTAGATATATATGTTCTTCCTTTGTAGGGTGCATATCTATCGTTCTGGCTGTTGGGTCAGGCTTAAATTGGTGATTATTAGAGCATCTAATTAGAGAAGCATGAAGCTAAGTATGGCAAGGAGTTGCGCACATCATCTATCTAGAATTGTATATGATGCAAGTGGTAAACGTTTCCTACTTTGATAGTTGGATGTGTTTTGTGGCATTGGGCAGGCCATAGTCGAATTATCTTAGATCTGGCCCACTATAATAGTGTATGCTGCAATATTATGAATTGATATGTTAGGGATATCAATTTGAAACAAAATAGTGAGAGTGATAATAATTAAATACCTAATTAATATTTTCAAAATTTTAAAATAAAATTAAAGTTTTTGACAAATAGACATTTTCTCTTATAGAATCAATTGATGAACAAATCCATATTGCGATCAATCCTTAAGAAGCACAAACTTGACGGGATAAATTTCCACAACTTGTTTTGGACTTTGAGAAGGGTTCTCAATGAAGAGTGCAAGCACTACATCCTTGATAAACCAGTACTAAAAATACATGCTCCTGATGCACCTAGGGAACAAGTGGATGCTTACTGGAAGCATGCCAATAATGCCTTGGAGATAAAGTACCTTATGCTTAGTTGCATGAACTATGAGGTGCATGAGCAATGTGAGGACATGAGTGTTCTTGAGATGGTAACACATTATAAGAAAGTGACACTTGGTCTTACAAAGAAAGAAGGGGACAATATCATGAAGGTGCTACTTGAGTCTAAGATGACATAGGGAACCTCAGTAGAAGAACATGTGCTTAATATGATTGGACATGTGTATCATCTTGAAGAACTAGAATTCACCTTGATCCAAGAGTTGGCCACATATATGATTCTAAAATCAATTGCCAAAATCATATAGCCGCTTTATTGCATGTCATTGTGTGAATAATGTGGCTGACCACATGACAAACTTGCTTGCCATGTTGATTCATGCCGAAGCAAAATTGAAGAAGGACAAGCCCGTGATGATGATCAGTGGAGCTGAGTCCAAGGATCAAAGCAATGCCAATAAGAGTTATAAGGTCAATCCCAAATACAAATCTTCAACACTTAAGATAAGGAGAAAGAAAGGTATAAGAGGAACTCATCCTTTGTACTTCAATGCATTCAGAAAGAAGACAATGGGGATGGTGATATCCACTTTAGGTATATACATTATTGAGATAAATCGATCCATTTCTTCATCATGGGTACTAGATAGAGGATGTGGATCTCACATATGTTATCATATGCAGGATCTGAAAGGAAGTAGTCCTTTGGGAAAAGGCAAGGTGGAACTACAAGTTGCTAATGGCACAAGAGTTGTGGCCAGCACAGTTGGAACCTATAGTATATCTCTACCCACAAGACTTTTAATAGAGTTAAAGAAATGCTATTATGTAGCTGCTATAAATAGAAATATCATTTCTGTATCTTGTATCGACAAGGATGCATTTGAATTCCATACTGAAAATGGTTGATGTTCTATTTCAAAAGATGGGATCTTTTATGACAGTGCCCTAATGTCTTATGGTCTTTATTTGTTAGATCTAATGATAGATGTTTATAAAGTAAATACCAAAAGACTAAAACTCAACAACTTAAACAAAACATACCTTTAGCATTGTCATCTAGGGCGCATAAATGAGAATCGCATATCGAGACTCCATAAGGATGGTTATCTAGACTCTTTTGATCTAGAATCAATGGAGACATGTGAATCTTATTTTTTGGGCAAGATGGCTAAAACCCCTTTCACTGGTAACAATGAGAGGGCTAGTGATCTATTAGGACTCATACATATTGATGTGTGTGGACCTTTTAGAATAACCACTAGATGTGGGTATTTATAACATACTAGATCTCAGACCCTACCCTGGAAGTTGACATTTTGGACTTAGCCAAACAAGGTTGAAGGTTAGACCTAAATAGATGTTTAGTATAACCCCAATGAGATAATGCATCTATAGATCACCTAAATCTAACCTAATGTTCAAACATTAATCTTAGGTTTATAATGGATACATAAAATATGCCATATAACTCATTTTGGTGGTAATATGAAGATAATAAACTTAATTGGATGAATAATTTAGATAACAGACCGTTAATGGGCCATATGACATATCTCATAAAAATAAGTCTCAAAATTAGAAACACAAACTTCAAATTCATAATGTACATATCAAAATTAGCCTACATGTCCAATTTCATCTAATTTGGACAACCTTGAAATATTAAGATAAGTTTAGGAGAGAGAAAATGAGTAAAAGGCATAAATAATGAATAATGTGATTATATAACTTCAAAATATGTAAATAATGTCAAATTTGTATTCAACACATCAAAGATAACTTGTGGATGAAGTTTCACCAAATTTGGATGTTGTTTGTGCAAGTGATGCAATGTTAGGTACATTTTGGACTTTTATGCAATTTACCCAATTGGGAGGTTTTCTTTGCAAATTGTCACATGCATTATAATCCTTATATATTCACTTACCATTATCGAGTTTTTGAACCATAGGGCACATGGTTGCACCTTGGTTTGAAGGTGTTTTTCACCAAGGGCATTTTAGGGATTACTCTTTTTATAAATGAGCTTATCTTTAGAAGCTATCAACCAATGGGGTTATTTCTTTGATTGGAGGTCGGTTGAGATGTCCTATAAGTGTCCATAAATCGACATTTGATATTCAAGAAGCCTCTATGAGTTGTCCTCTTGCATGACCATGAAATCCCTAGGCTAAGGACACATGGAAAGCTCCATGGACACCTCATGCTTGACTTCTTCCTTATCCATAAAGGTTTGCATGTCCATAGGCACCCTTAGCATTGGACACATGGAAAGTAACTTGACACCTCATCCTTGACTTCTTCCTTATCCATAAAGGCTTGCATGTCCATGGAAACCCTTATACATGACACATGGAAAGTCTCATAGACACCTCATACTTGACCTCTTTCTTTATATAGCCATATCTACCCCTTCCCAACTCCAAATTTGAAAAATCTTGCTCTTATTTCTTTATCTATTTTTCCATGAAGGTTTTTTCCCAAGGTAAAAGGATGTGCCTACCTTGGTGAAGAAGGCTCCTACGGTTCCAAATTTCTCTATTTAGGATTTCTTAAGCTCCTCCTTGGTGATTTTGACCAAAACTAGTAACTATCCTCCTTTCCTTCCCTATTTTTATATTTTTAGTCTTCCTTCCACCTTTCTATAGGTCCAAACCATGGCCTTCCATGGTGAAACCCCACCTAGAACCCATAAACACCTCATCTCCATATTCTTTTGTTAGGGTTTTTCACCTCTAAAGTGGAGAAGGTGCTTCTTGCTCGAGATAGGAGTTTTGTTGGAGAAACCAGCCTCTCTAAGCTTGAGAACCTTACTTATTGGACATATCCACCTTCCCTAGAGGTTCTTTGGAGGCCTAGGCTTGACTTGGACTATTTAGACTCTGAAGTTGAGGTATGATGTATCCCCTATTCTTCTATGTTGAGCAATTCACCTATGCTTATTCATTCTCTTTGTCCTAATGGACATTAGCCTATACACAATGTCTTTTCTTTTGAAAATCATGGCTCACATGAACTACCTTATTTGATACTTATCATGTGATCATGGATATTCTTTTGAAATCTTATCTTATGCTTTGTTCGTGATGGAACTCCAAAAGATGACATGTGATGTCTTTTGCCCACTTATGATTGGTCACTTATGTGGTGACTAGTTTATATATTCTAACTATACTTTCTACATGCCTCTACATTTAACATGCTATGTGATTCAGTAGCACTAGAGTAGTGTGATTGCATTGGTTTTTATGGCAGATGTGTTATTTTCTATCGAGAAGATGTGATATTTCATGCTCTTTTGGGATGGAAAGGAACCTCATACCGAGGGCAAGATGTGTGATTCTTGGCCCATGTTTTATATATTTGGGATATTGGCAGTATTCCTTTCCCTATCAGGTTTCAAGTTTATGAGACTTGGCTGCCTTTGTGTTTATATTGTTCTAGGGCTATGTTTATCTCACATGCATGCAGGTTGATGATATGGGGTGTGCGCCCTAATTCTTTACATGTGCTTGTGTGGTATAATATTTATGTTTTATTAATGGAAAGTATTCTTTTGTTATCATATGATTTCAATTCCTTTTCTCTTGATACCCATTTGGGTGGTCCTTATCCTTTCTATGGGAAGCCTTTTATATTTGATGTCCTTTAATTCCATAGATTGCTCAATTTCCTGTTTAGTATGCACATACCAGCCTTTGCTGATGTCATCTATTTTCTCTTCTTACTGGGGTATGCTTCCAACCCTGGGTGAAGGACTTGGATGATAAGGCATGAAGTTTTGGACTAGCTTAAGGAGTTAAAGTTTGGAGATAAAGTTGATATGGTTTATATTTCCCTCTACTTAGACCTGTATGTTGTATCATACATGTAAACCCTTATGGGATATTATGATGTACTTTTGTAATCTTTTGTGAAAATTTAATATAGTCATTATTATTATTCCGCTGTAATACTTTGGTTGTTTTGAATACCATTTGTTGAAGTTTGAAAATTTTGCACCTATTCTAGCATACCTTTGAGTGTGTTTGGAATGGATGTTTTATTCTTCAAATTTTTATTTTAGTAAGGGGGTGATCCCACCTCCTTATAGTATCAATACTTCATTACCTTCACTGATGACTTCAGTAGGTATGGCTATGTTTATTTAATGAAACATAATTTAGAAACTCTTGACAGGTTCAAGGAGTTTAAGAATGAATTGCAGAACCAACTTGATAAAAGTATTAAGGCACTTCATTCTGATCAATGTGGAGAATACTTAAACCAAGAGTTTGAGAACCTTCTTAAAGCCCATGGGATTGTATCCCAATGGACTCCACCTGGAACACCTCAACATAATGGTGTGTTAGAAAGAAGGAATTTCACAATGCTAGATGTGGTGTAATTAATAATGAGTTTATCTAAGCTTCCGACTACCTTCTGGCAGTATGCTCTAAAAATCTCCACATATACACTAAACTGAGTACTATCTAAATATGTTTAAAGAACACCATATAAGATATGGCATGAGAAACGTCCCAAAGTGTCTTTTATGAGAAATTGGGGATGTGAAGCTTATGCTAAGAGTGTTGGGTTTTATGGCCTTAGAGTAGGCAGCGGAAACAAAACAAAATATTGGCCATTAACCCATAACTGGAGATTGCATCAATGACTATGTAATGGGAAGGATGGTTTTAGTGAGATATACATGGTTCTGGGGCTTTCCCGGTGACAATACCTCACAGCCATGTGCGGTCTTCAATGCCATGTCTTGGATGGTGTCTATACAACACTTGGTCTTCTTCATGGACTATGGCCTCCACCAAGGACTACGACTGATGTGTCCTCCTGAGTGGCAGACATCTCCCGCCTCTACAAATAGTCCACACGGACCATCTAGAACTCCTGTCATTCTAGAAGAACTGACAGGAAGGAGATGACCCTCCTGTTGGTGTACTAGCACCAACCTTCTCTCCCGAACTCAGACTACTTTTTTGTAGTTGTCTTTCCCTCATTGTGCCTCCCTAGTCAGGTAGCCCTTACTCGGTCTCTCTCGACTATAGAACTAGAGAGGACAACAACTTTGTAGATTAACTGATGTTCTAAGAAACCCCAGTACCCCTCTATTTATAGTAGAGGGTAGGGTCAGGGTTCCCAGGCTATTTGGGAGTAGAAGGATATGGAAATCCATGAATAGTTTGTACTGGGGCAGGCGAACCGATCATTTTATAACTGAAACAGTCATTTGGCAAGGTGGGATTGGGTAGGTGATTCGATTGGTTCACCCAGTGAACCAGTCATTTCACTTCCCAGACTTGCCCACAATTGACTTTCCTCAATCGTTTCCAATTAATGCAAAGATTAATCCTTATTCCAATCGAATTGAACAAGTGAAACGTGAAAGTTTTCTTCCAACTGGTTAAATCCTTATTTCCCCAGTTGGCAGGACTGTGAGCCACCCGGTTCACCAAGTGAACCGGTCAGTTGGCTCACACTAACCGATCGACTCACAAGGGTGAACCGGTCAGCTGGCAGTCTTGACATTGCCAATGCAGTCTCCAATCGACCTGACACTCTAACCAGCTAGTTCAACACTTGAACTTGATATTTCTAAGTTTAGTCAGTCAATTATATGTTTAATTGAGTACCTAAACACCTTTAGTCTCAATATAAACATCATTCACAGACAATCTTAGGGGTATCCTATGTGTGTGACCCTACAGGTTCCTATTTGCATTGGTAGTGAATGTTTATAACAACTTATGACATCACAAGCAATGAGAGGAATCTAGTAACTCATCATTGCTACCCAAGTAACTCAGAAAGTTGGAGAACAACTTCAACCTACAATCTATGATTAGTGCTACCATGATCGTATAGTTCCTTTGTCACTGACATCCAGATTGAACTCAAGGCATGTAACATCATCCTCTTCAACATTCAATCCATGTTCCTTGACCTAGAGCAGACTGTCTGAGATGCATGAGTATTCACATATCATACTCCTTGTATAAGGGACAAATCCCATATCTATCACTCATAGTCAAGTCCCCATGTGTCAAAGTCACCCAATCATCACCGTTATAACAACCCATGTTTCAGGAATGCATTTGATGATGTCAAAGCGTACCCAATCACATGTGATGAGTGCAGTGATTTTAGGTCTAAGAACCACAATCTTCACCATCACTATGAGAGATGATTGTGACTACCATTTCATGGCATCCATGTATCACTCTCAAGGTGGGTCTGTCCAATATACTGTTCTCTAACATATATTTGTGTGCTTAACTTGATATCATATATCATGACTAATGAGACTCTATCATCTGTCAACACACACTCTAGTCTTATGTATTACTGTTGCATACTTTGCTTCCACAGTAATATCTGACTAGGGACCTATCAAGAATGTATGTACTCTTATCATACATATGGTCTCATTGTTCAGGTCCTCAACCTAAAGACATGCATCGAGTCACATCATTCTTTAGACATCCATCATGTATGTGTCATCATCTCATGATTGAGACAAATATAATAGATGGGATTACATTTACCTTTATCAAATCAAGTATCATATGCCTCATTGAAATCATCATATGATTGGCTCTCTGGGCTTACTACACCAACAAACTCCCACTTGCACTTAGAGCCAATCACCCACGAATCATATTCCAAGTGATCTTAACATGTCCATCATGTTTCTGCTGCACAAGTGATTTTATAGTGGGTAAGAAACATTTTCTTCAAGTCAGTAATTGCATGTTTCACATCCCCTCATTGTACGACAACTCGTATGAGATAGAAGTGTCATAGTATGCTATCTGAAATTCCTTTGCCTAACCAGTAGCTCCATTGTTGTCAAAATATTACTACTGAATCACCAATGGTCGGAACCTCCCATAAGTTCATTCATATGAACTTCTAGATCCATACAATATCCTTTACATTGTTCACAACACTAATGTACTCGGCTTCTTATTGTAGAATTAATCAATTGTTTTATGTTGGAACATTTCCAACTAACAATTCTCATTCCAAGGTCAAACATAATTTTGTCATTTCGGAAGCTTGCATTGGTGTAGCTCTTTACACCCAACTCTTCCTTATTATCATAACTAAAGAACTAATCCTTTTAGTACTTCATAAGTACACAAAGATGTCCTTCATGGTATTCCAGTAACTCTTACTAGAGTTCGATAGATATCCATTCGTTATGTCCAATACATACAAGATAACTAGATATTTATATCATCTTGTCATACAAGATGATGACTTCATATCTTCTTGTAATGTCCTATACATACAAGATGATGAGTTTGTATATTCTTATCATGTCCAATACATACAAGATAATTAGTTCATATTTTCTTATCATGTCCAATACATACAAGATAACGAGATGAGTTCATAGGTGATAGATCCAATTGTAAATGCATATGGCATCTATCCATGTGTTCCTTATTCTTCATAAGAATTGGGACACTTGGATCTTGAGAGACTAACTCCATGGAACACGGACAAGTTCTCTCTCACCATGTTGAACTCATTCAGCATCTAGTCAAAGTATGTTCTCTTTCCTAGGATAAGAAGCCCTCGTGATCTATCTCTATAGATCTTGATTCCTATCACATAGGATGCTTCTCCAAAAAAACCTTTAGAATGCACTTCATTGCCATATTTTGTAGTATAAGGATGATACTCTCCATCAATATGCAGAATATATATATGCTCCCACTAAATTCTTGTAATCACACATTACATCTTCATTTTGACTCAAGTCAGACTCTTTGACTATCTTGTCAAATTGAAGATCCAGTTCTGAGGTGCTTGCTTCAATCCAAAGATTTGATCTATGTAGCTTTATAGACTTTATTTGCATTATTGGATTTATAAAAGCTTTTAGGTTGTGTTACATACACATCCTACAAAATATTCCATTTAAGGAATGTAGTTTTAGCATCCATATGTCAAATATCATAGTCACATTAAGCTACAATAGCAAGCATTATCCTGATGGATTTATCCTTAGTAACTGTTGAAAAGATTTCATCATGTTCAACACCTTGAACTTATTAGAAACTCTTTACAACCAAATTACCCTCTGTGTCAGTCTTCTTCTGGAAGACCCAAAATTACCCTATGGGTTTTACCCCTTCAGGTGGATCAACCAAAGTCATACTTTGTTGATGTACATGGAGTCCATCTTGGATTTCATGGCTTCAAGCCATATCTCAGTTTCTGGCTCTGATTAGCTTCTAGGTAGACTGTTGACTCATCATATGATCAACTCATCACCTTCTTATCCATAAGATATCATATATCATTCAAGCACTGGGTGTGTTCTACCGGAACCATGAGTTTTGTGTGTTACTTAAGGAACTTTGAGATTCCACAACATTTTGTGATTCTCTTTATTCCCAGTGTAAAGCATGTGCCCAAAAGGAAATTTGAAGATTTAGCTAGTAATCACACTCTGACTCAACAAGGTGTGATTCCTTCTTTCTGATACACTTCTCATGATACACTATCATTGTGTTTCAAGTGGAGTCCATCATGATACATTATCATGATCTTCCAGAAGGTTCTCAAACTCTTGGTTCAAAATATCTCCAAACCGATCATATCAAAATTTAATACTTATACCAAGATAATTATGTAATTCATTCTGATCTTCTTGAACACTTCAAGAGATCCATGTTTGTATTTCACTAAATACAAACTATCATATCTACTAAAGTCATTAGTAAATACATTGAAGTACTAGTGATTACCTTTAGCATTTATTCTAAAAAGTCTATATACATCAATATGTATAATCCTTAATAGAATAATTGTCCTCCCACTACATCTAGTAAAGAACCTTTGTCATATTGCACAATGAATGAGATTAGCATGTCTCTGTTGGTTCAACAACCAAAAGAGTCTAGATATCCATCATGTGGATTTTTAGAAATTCAATCCCATTTATGCGCTCTAGATGACATTTCTATAGGCATTCAAGTTTGAGTTATCATGTCATTCATTACATGTGTCACACACATTTGTCTCTTTTACTATCAAGTATAGTTAGTGAGACATAGGCATTGCCATCAAAGATCATATCTTTAAAATGAAACATCAATCCATAACACTCTTGCCCATACAAGATGTATGATGTTTTTCATTGATGGCAGGTATATAATAGCAATTCACTAATTATATTACATGCTCGTGAGTGTCATAATGTAACTGTAATGGTAGCAACTCTTGCTCCACACAGTTTCTATCTTACTTCCTCTTAGGCCCTAAAGTAGAGATCTCTATCTCTATCATCTTCCTGAGATCCTCTATAAAGAGGTTATTTCCCTTTCCTACTTACCCCTCTCCATATCTTGAGTGGTGAAGACTTGGACCTAAGCTTGGCTTTAGAACACTTCTTGACCTTGCTTTAGTCTATGGACTTCACTCTACTGATCATTATTATAGGTTTTTCCCTTTCTTCATTCATGCTTTGGCATCAACATGCCAAGCACTTCGGACAGTGGCTTGGCCAAGTTTCTCAGCATTTGATAATCTGACTATATGACTCGCACAATTATTTGTAGAATCATATGTTTGGTCAACTCGTGACCTATCAAAAATCACAGTTAATCTATATGCACAATCATATTGAGCATATGAGATTATACTTGATCTCCATCTATCTGATTATACTCAAACATCGCTTTAAAGACATTATACCTTTCACACTTTACATGATTCTTAAGATGTATAACCATCTCAAGAATGTACATGCTTCAAGTTGTTTATGCAAATCATAGTTCATATAGCTCAACATAAGGTTCTTGATGTCTTAGGCATCATTGGCATACTTCAAGTATGCATCCAATTTTAGCCTTAGGCGCATTTGGAGTGGTTCAACTGGCTCTGGTCTTTCAAGGACTTTAGAGTTTACACTCACCATTGATAACACTTCTCAAAGGTCTGAAACCAGATTTGAAGTTTATCTCATTTATGAATTGATCACAATGAAAATGTATTTGTGTTTGTCATTTGGATTCTAAAAAAAATTGTAACTTTTCAAAACCTTTTTTATTTGTTTGATTTGATAAATTTGATGATATTAATTAGGACTTTAATTAATTATTGCTCCCACTATTTTGTTCAAATTGATAGCCCTCGTGTATCAATTCAGAAGATTGCAACGTACAATCTTCTAGTGGCCAAGATCCATATTTCATCACATCATGAGTCAGCTTTGGTTGATCGCCCACAACTTGACAATTATACATAGGCTATCATGCCATTTGCATCACATACAACTCTTAGATAGATGATATGTGCAACTCTTTGCCATGATCATGTTCATGCCTCTGGCTTGGGCTCTCCAAGTCACCAATTTAGTCTGACCCAAAAGCCGACATGATAGATATACACCATGCTTTGTGCAAATCTACATATCTACCATCACACTTCCACGAGATGGACGACGTACTATGCTTTGTGCAAATCTATGCTTGGTTGATCAAGCTTTTCATGTGTGCTGCTTATGGGATACATCTAAGACTTTAATATTTTATTTTAGGGATTTTATATAATGACAGATACATATCCAATTACCACATTATTATAGTATGTATCATATACATGCTATAACCATAACGAGAAACATGCAATATCGATAAAAGCGATGATTATGGCCATCCTATTGTAATTCCTTGGAGCCACAAGGAATTACGGTCATCTAAGGTCTACATCATATGCAACTTGTTGTTAATAAAGATCTTTGTTCTTGAACTATTCCAGGTTGATCGACTCATCCTATGATAGGATTGGCTTGCCTCTTGGTCGGTTGGTTGGTCAGTCTAGCCTCCATTGTTTGGACACCTCCAACAAGTAGTTGGGCCATCAGCCGGTCGGCTCGGCTTCTTTGCATTCCTCCTCGGTCCTCCAGGCGGTCGGTTTGTCTGGTGTTGAACGTCTTCTTCTTTGATGTAACAGAAAATAAGCTATCCTACTTTTACATAATCTTTGGGAAACCTCGAGTTACATTCAAGGGGAGAAAAGGTAGAAGAGAAAGGATCTCGAGTTATCTTGAGTTACATGTAATAGAAGGCAGAGGCTTGGTATGCAAATCGAGATGTAAACGACCATAACCAACCAAGCACACATAGGGTTTATAGGCCATAACCATGCTACACATCTACCATCAAAACTGTTTAGGGTGACATGTATCAATTGCATATATATCATATCACATATGTATATTAGTATGTGGTCGCATGTGGTATTTAGTCAGATATGCACATTAGTCATTTTAAATATTCGCATTGTATGCAATAAATAAATGACAAAAAAACCAAAATTGGATCATATCGATATATCCCAAAACACAGTACGTTGACGTGGCTATGATAGCACTGTTGGGTTTTATGGCCTCAAAGTAGGCAGCAGAAATAAAAAACTTTAACTGGCCATCAACCCATAACAGGAGATCGCATCAATGACTATGCAATGGGAAGGATGATTTTAGCGAGATATACCTGGTCCTGGGGCTTTCCTAGTGACAATACCTCGTAGCCATGTGTGGTCTTCAACGTCATGTCTTAGACGGTGTCTGTGTAGCTCTTGGTCTTTGTCGTGGACTCTGGCCTCCACCATGGACTACGACTGATGTATCCTCTTGAGCAACAAGCATATCCCATCTCTATAGATAGTCCACACGGACCACCTAAAACTCCTGCCATTCTAGAAGAACTGGCAGGAAGGATACGACCCTCCTATTGGTGTACTAGCACCAACCTGCTCTCCCGAACTCAGACTACTTTTTTGCAGTTGTCTTTCCCTCGATGTGCCTCCCTAGTCGGGTAGCATTTGCTCGGGCTCTCTCGGTTACTAGAACTAGAGAAGACAAAAACTTTGCAGAGCAACTGATGTTCTGAGTTGTGTGTTTTGAGAAGCCCCCAGTACCCCTCTATTTATAGTAGAGGGTAGGGTCAGGGTTCCCAGTCTGTTCGGGAGTAGAAGGATCTGAAATTTCATGAATAGCTTGTACTGTGGTAGGCGAACCAATCGTTTCATAACTAAAATGGTCATTTGGCAAGGTGAGACAATCAATTCATAACTGAACTAGTCATTTGGGTAGGTGAGTTGATCGGTTCACCCAGTGAACCAGTCGTTTTACTTCCCAAACTTGCCCACAATTGACTTTCCTCAGTTGTTTCCAATTAATGCAAATATTAACCCTTATTCCAATCGAATTGAACAAGTGAAATGTGAAAGTTTTCTTCCAACCAGGCATATCTTTATTTCCTCAGTTTGCATGATTGTGAGCCACCCGGTTCACCAAGTGAACCGGTCGGTTGGCTCACACCAGCTGATCAGCTCATAAGGGTGAACCGGTCACTTGGCAGTCCTGACATTGCCAATGCAGTCTCCAATCAACCTAACACTCTAACCAGCTAGTTCAACACTTGAACTTGATAAATCTGAGTTCAGTCAGTCAATTGTATGTTTAATTGAGTACCTAAACACCTTTAGTCTCAATCTAAATATTATTCATGGACAATCTCCTCTTCCAGGGGTATCCTATGTGTGTGACCCTACAGGTTCCAATTTATGTTGGCAGTGAATGTTCGTAACGACTTATGACATCACAAGCAATGATCAGAATCTAGTAACTCATCATTGCTACCAAGTAACTCAAAAAGTTGGAGAACAACTTCAACCTACAATCCATGATTAGTGTTACTGTGATCGTATAGTTCCTTTGTCACTGACATCCGGATTGAACTCGAGGCATGGAACGTCATCCTCTTCAACATTCAATCCATGTTCCTTGACCTAGAGTAGATTGTCTGAGATGCATGTGAATTCACATATTATATATTGAATCACATTAGTACGACCATACAATTATCAATCTCACTTATCAAGGGGCCCTAGATATCATACTCCTTGTAGGAGGGACAAATCACATATCTATCACTCACAATCAAGTCCCCATGTGTTAAAGTCACCCAATCATCATTGTTATAATAACCCATGTTTTAGTACTGCGTTTGATGTTGTCAAAGTGTACCCAATCACATATGATGAGTGCAGTGATTTAAGGTCTAAGAACTACAATAACCATCATCACTATGAGAGATGATTATGACTACCATTCCATGGTATCCATGTATCACTCTCAAGGTGGGTCTGTCTGATATACTATTTTCTAACATATATTTGTGTGCTTGACTTGATATCATATATCATGACTAATGAGACTTTGTCAGTAGTCAACACACACTCTAATCTTATGTATTATTGTTGTTTATTTTGCTTCCACAATAATATCTGATTAGGGGCATGACAAGAATGTATGTACTCTTATCATACATATGGTCTCATTGTTCAGGTCCTCAACCTGAAGACATATGTCATCGAGTCACATCATTCTTTAGATATCTATCATGTATGTGTCATCATCTCATGAGTGAGACAAACAAAATGGACAGAATTACCTTTATCATTATCAAATCAAGTATCATATGTCTCATTGCAATCATCATATGATTGGCCCAACAAAGAGCATGTTTTCTTATAAGCTTGGTCCTAAATCTGATAAATGTTATTTTGTTAGATATCCTAAAGAAATAAGAGGATGTTACTTTTATTCCCAATTTGACAACAATGTGTTTGATGTCAGGGATGTTGCATTCCTTGAGATTGATTTCATTTCCAAAGGAATCAATGGGAGGAAAGTGGAACTCGGAGATTTTCGAGACCAACAAAAGAACATAGAATCGATAAATGAACAAGAGGAACCAAGAGAATCACAAGGTGTTGTGGAGTCTCAAATTCCTCAAGTAACATAGGAACCTCGTAGATATAATAAGACACACCTTGATCCTAAAAGATTTGGATATCTTGTGACTCATGAAGGCAGTTAATTGGTCATAGATGATGAGCCAATAACCTATAAATATGCTATAGAGGAACCAGAGTTTGAGATATGGCTTTAAGACATGAGATGTGAGATGGAATCCATGTACACCAACAAGGTATGGACCTTAGTGAATCCACCTAAAGGGGTAAAACCCATAGGGTGCAAGTGGGTCTTCAAGAAGAAGACCAACATGGATGATAAAGTACAAACCTATAAGGGTAGATTGGTTGTAAAGGATTTTAGACAAGTTCAAGGTGTTGACTATGACGAAACCTTTTCTCTAGTGGACATGGTGAAGTCCAATAGGATCATGCTTGCTATTGTAGCTTATCATGACTATAAGATTTTACATACTAATGTTAAAATTGCATTCCTTAATTAGAATCTTCTTGAGAATGTGTACATGATACAACCTGAGGGTTTTATAAATCCAAAGTTTGCAAATAAAGTTTGTAAGCTATAAAGGTCAATCTACGGATTGAAGCAAGCACTTCAGATCTAGAATATTCATTTTGATGAGACGGTCAAAGAGTTTGGCTTTATTCAAAATGAAGATGAACCTTGTGTGTACAAGAAGGTTAGTGGGAGAATTGTGACATTCCTCATATTGTATGTAGATGACATATTATTGATGGGGAATGACATCCCTACTTTACAAAAGGTAAAGACATGTCTTGGAAATATGTTTTCTATGAAAGACTTGGGAGAATCATTCTACATCTTGGGGATAAAGATCAATAGATATAGATCCATAAGGCTTATTGGACTAAGTCAAAGCACATACATTGACAAAATGTTGAAGCAGTTCAGCATGGAGAACTCAAAGAGAGGAAACTTGTCCATGCTACATGGAGTTACCATCTCTAAGAGTCAAAGTCCCAATTCTTTTAAAGAAAGGGAACACATGAGTTTGATTCTATATGCCTCAGCAATAGGACCAATCATGTATGCAATATTGTGTACCCGTCTAGACGTCTCGTATGCCTGATCATGATGAGTAGATATTAGTCAAATCCATGTGATGTTCACTGGATAGTTGTGAAGAACATCCTCAAGTACTTGAGAAGAATAAGGATCAATTCTTGGTCTACGACGGGGAGGACGAGTTGGTGGTAAGAGATTACATCGATGCAAGCTTCCAGACTAATAAAGATGATTACAAATCGCAATCAGGATTCATGTTTTACCTGAATAATGGAGTTGTAAGCTGGAAGAGTTCCGAGCAAGAGACAGTTTTCGATTCTACAATAGAGGTCGACTATATTTTTGCATTGAATGTAGATAAGGAGGTTGTATGGATCAAGAAGTTCATTGCATAACTTGGGGTTGTTCCAAGCATCAACGACACAATTGAGCTATATTGTGACAACAGTGGAGCTATTGTACAAGCTAAGGAATCCATATCGCATCAGCGCTCAAAACACATACAAAGGCGGTTCCATCTCATATGAGAGATCACACATCGAGGAGATGTAAAGATATGTCATCCCCTGAGAAAGGCACTTTCATGGCAGAAACATGATGGGCATGTTAGATCACTTGGTGCATGATTCATGGGTGATTGGCTCTAAGTGCAAGTGGGGGTTTGTTGGTATGTATGCCCAGAGAGCCAATCATGTGATGATTTTAATGACATAACTTGTAATTGATTTGATTAATAAATAAAGGCAAGCTTTCAATTTATTTTGTTTAATTCAATTATGAGATAATGATGTAACATTATAAATGTCTAGAGAATAATATCACTCAATGATGTATGTCTTCAAGTACGTGACTTGGAGAAATGAGATCATATAGATGTTAAGAGTACATATATACATTCTCATTATGTCCCTGATCAGTTGTTATTGTGAAAGGTTGATAGACAACAATCACACATAAGATCAGAGTGTGAGTTGGTAGATGACATAATCTCATTAGTCATGATATGTCTATATCAAATCAAGAACATAGATACATGTTAGAGAACAGTATATCGGACAGACCCACCATGAGACAAACACATGGAAACCATTACCATGGTAGTCATAGTTAGCTCTCACAGTGATGGTGATGTTTGTGTCTCTTAGACCTGAAATCACTACACTCATTACACATCGTTTGGAATGCTTTGACATCATCAAAATGCAATCCCGAAACATGGGTTGTTATAAAGGTGATGATTGGGTGACTGTGACACATGGGGATTGACTATGAGTGATATAGATGGGATTTGTCCCTCCTACAGGAGTATGATATCCTAGGCCTCTTGATTAGCGAGACTGAGAAATGCATGGTCATGCACATGTGAGTCGATATGTGATATTGAGGTTACGTATATCTTAGACATTTTGTTCTGGTTCGAGAAACAAGATTTAATGTTGAAGAGGTTGACTACTCCATGCCTTGAGTTCAATATGGATATCAGAGACAAAGGAATCATAAAAACATTGTAACACCAAGCACATATTATAGGTTGAACTTGTTCCCAGTTTTCCATTTACTTGGGTAGCATTGATGTACAACTAGGAACCACTCATTGCTTGTGATGTCATAAGTTGTTATGGGCATTCACTACCAACATAACATGGGACCTATAGGGTCACACACATAGGTCTAGACCTAGAGGAGGAGTTTAATCTTGAATGATGATTGAATTGATTACTAAAGTGTTTAGATATTCAATTCACGCAAGACATCAGCTAGCTACACTCTCAGATGATCAGCTCACTCAGTGAGATGACCATTTGGAGTGCCAAATGATCGGCTCAGGTGTTGAGATGACCATTTGGAGTATTAGACTGATTGGAACTAAATTGACTAAGTTATGCTCAAATTGAGGTGTGAACCGACCAGTTCATTATGTTGAACCGACCGACTCAGCTCGGCTCACCAGACAACATCTGGGTGAGTGAGACAACCGTCTCGTGTGAGCGAGATTGATCAATTTGTGGGAAATTCAATTGCATCAAGGAATTAATGCTGACGTCATGTTGTGCATTAATTAGATTTGAAATTGCCATTTTTTGTGTGCAATTGGGAAATTGTGAAATGACCGTCTCACTGTGTGAGATGACCTTCTCGCATGCCAAACAACCATTTGAGTGTTCGCAGGTTATGAAAATTTAAGATCTTCCGGTCACTTCCAATCCTGCATAGACTAGGAACCCTGACCCAAACCCCTCCTATACATAGAGGGGTACTGGGGGCTTCCCAGAGCACAACATAGAGAATTGAGAATGAGTTGCTCTGATAGTTGTTATCCTATCTGGTTTTTATAACTAAGAGAGCCCAAGCAAGTCCTACCCAACTAGGGGGATAACTATGGGAGAGAACAACTGAGGATCATTATTGTAGGAGAGAAAGTTGATGACTAGTACACCAACGTGAGGGACAACTCCTTCCTGTCCATTCTACTAGGATGACATGAGTTCTAGGTGGTCTGTGTGGACTTCTCTAGAGGTGAGGTGGCCTTTGCCCGTCGCTAAGGAGGACAACATCAACCAACATTCATGTAACATCCCTGACCTGGGTTATGCTTAAACTAGATGTTTTGCTTAATGAAGTTGATTATATGCTCTCTCTTATCTCTATAAAAGTAATTAAGGCTCAATAGGAACTTATATTTCAATTTTAGTCCTTTTTGAATAATGTTGAAACAATATTTTGTTAGTTTTGGACTAAAGTGCAAATTACCCAAGTTGATGGGTTAACTTGCAAATTGTACATGATACAATGTTCCTCATGTGTTGAAGCATCATGGGAATGAGTATGATGTATTAGTATGGCTTCTACAAGCCTGAATAACAAGAAAGAGCCTGTTGAGCAATGTTTGTGCATTAAAACCTAGTTTTGGTGTAATGTGCAATTTACCCAAAATCTAGGGTTCAATATGAAAAATACCACTTAAAGAGGGTCCCTCATGATTCTTGGCATCAGGAAGAAAAAATAATTTGAGAGGGGCGCCTCATTTGAATCATTTTGAAGGAGAGAGAATCTTGATATTAAAATAATCAAGATTTAAGCATAATTGAAACCCTAATTCAATTTAATGCAACAATAATTACATTAATTGGATTGCCCTTCAACCAAAACTATAATGGTTGAGTTTGGTTATGTGTGTACGTCCTTGTGCCTTGCAAAGGCAAAGTAAATATCTACGTGAGTGGAGAACCCACTCACATTAAGAAAAGAAAAAGAAATATCCACTCACTTATGGATATTATTATTATATGATTTAAGGTGCTTAGTTTGTTTTCCTTTAAATCGTGGATAATTGAGATGAATAAGAGGAAACGAGGATAGCCTAGTCCCTAATTAAGAAAATGGGGCATATGGCAAGAAAGTTGAGGGGATAATTCCTACTTTCTCTCTCTTAAATGAATTTTCAATAAAATTCATATATAAGCTCCTTTATCTTTGAGGTGAAGGGATAATTTCGAATCCACTTTCACTTCTTGCTTGCAAAAATGAACAAGGAAGCTTGGAGCAACAGGAGGATGACCCCCAACCTATTTGTAAGCTTCTTGACCTTCTTTCACCTTGAATTCATGGTGGAAATCACAAAACAATGCATGATTTCTTCTCTATTTCACTCTATCTTCAATCCTAGCCAATCTTTTCACTCCAAAGCTTGAGGACGAGCCTTGGGAGGGTTGAAAAAGCTTCTTCCACCATTTTTGATGTGAATCTCCAAGCTTTGAAGCTCAATTTAAGGTGGGTTATATAACTTGAACCCTTGAACTTTGTTATTGATTCCATATCTTCATCAATTGTTGATTCTTTCTTTGTGTCCAAAATTTTATTTGGTTGATTGATGCAATCACCATGAAAATCACAGAAAGCTTTGTGGATTTATAGCTTGATGATGATGACATCATCATAAGCACACACCTCCACAAATATCTATTGCAAATGGTTTTAACATGTGGTCCAAATGATTTCACCAAATCGTTTGGTGACCAAACGGTTTGCAAACCGTTTGAAGGTTTGAGTTCCAAACCGTTTGGAGTGGTTGAATGAATGGAGAGGGTTGACCGTTTGAGGAGGGGATGCTGATGTGTTGAATAATGATCTAATAGATTTAATTTATGAGTTTCTAAAGGTTCCATAATTGGATAATCTACCAATTGCAAACCCTAATCGGGTTGAGTGTTGAATACTTAAGTGAATTGAATCAATTTTGGGTCGACTAGCCCAAATGGTCTCAATACCGTTTGGAAGTCACCCAAATGGTCTCAAGACCGTTTGGAGGTCAAACAAGACCGTTTGGAAGTCTATGATGAAGTATGATTGGATGGTTGAAGGCCCAGTCATATCAAATTGAAATACAATCAACAGCTAAATTGATGATCGATTCAATGATGCAAACTCTAAGTGAATTTTATAATTTTAATGATGGATGAGTCAAATGGTCTCAAGACCATTTGGAGGTCATCCAAACAACCTCAAGACCGTTTGAGGTCAGGTCATGTCATGGTTTGATGATGATCCAACAATTTCAATTGAATTAGTTCCACAATGTCAATCATTGATGGTTCTTCAATTCCAAAAGCCTAAGTGATGGTTTCTTGATTATAAATGTTGGTATATGTATGCCCGTATAGCCATCCCAAGCGATTGCATGGAGTCGGATATTAATTAATCAATTAATGTGATTATTTGGTTAATTAATGAATTCCGGAATATTCTAATTAATCCACGAGCGTTTTAATTAACACAACGTTTCTGTTTACTGATGGGTTTAGGAAACCCTACTTCCCTTTGTATCCTATTTAAAGGAGGATCGACGGCCTATATCTATATAAGATAGAGAGAGGTTTTTTTTCATTTATGCTCACGTACGTAAACCTAGCCGTCGCCGTCCTTAGGAGAGAAAGGAGAGCAACGCGCCGCTAGCACGCCGCCGCAGAGACACGCTCCTTCCCGCCGGCTTGAGAAGCGCGACGTGGAGTTCCGTCCATCTGCGTGGATGAAGTAGAGATGCAGACGCCTTGACGCCTGCGTTCGGAGGACGTCGACGACCACCTATATGTGCTGTGAGCAACGTACGTCACCGCTGCAAAGGAGCATCGCCGGATCAACCTGCGACAGCGAACGGGAGAGAAGATCCGTCCATGTTTGACCAGCAGCGTTGCACCGTCGTGCAGCGGGACATCACCAGACTTGCTCCGCGATAAGGTATATCCCGCAAACCTGTTTCCGAATACACTGTTATCGACGAGATCCTGTTACGGGTTGCGTGGATTTAGTTGCTTCCGCCGCACATGTTTTCTCCACAAAACCCAACAGTGGTATCAGAGCAGCGTCGATCTACGGCGTATTTGGATTAGTTTCGATATGATCGAATCACTATATACTATTTTAAGGTTGCATACGATGTGAATTAAACCTGTTAATGTGCAAATCTAAACCTAATTCCACATACGCCGCAGGCTACTGTTTTTGACGTTTTGGACAGGGTCGACTATGGAAAATATAGATTTTCCTAAGTGCATGGAAGTGAAATTCCGTAGACCCCGCATTGTCTGCGTGGGAGTCAAAAATTATTTAATGGGGAATGTCCCGCATTAAAAGTACTGCAATTTTAAATATGTATATACGTATATGTAGATATACCTATGATGGCATACACATCGCCTTTAAAATATGTTTTATGTGGTGAATGCATACACGGTTATGGCCAAGTATCCCCTTTTGTGAATGTTGTGAATTCTATGGAAGTATAATGGTTACATATGGATCCTTTGTATAAAGTATTCGGCTTGCATGCCGAGCCTCATCTCTTACTTCAAAGTGTAATTAATTCTTTCCTTTTATGTTTGTACTCATATGATGTAATAGAGATAGGATTAGTTTTAGTCTTTGTAAACTTGATGTAAGGAGGCCACTTGAAGATCCAACTCCAAGGAGTGTCCATGGAGAAGCACCATGAAGATCTAATTCCAAGAAGCAACCTGAAGATCCAACTCCAAGGAGCGTCCATGGAGAAGCAACAAGAAGATCCCATTCCAAGAAGCAACTTGAAGTTCCAACCTCACGAAGCATCCATGAAGTTGTTCATTGTAATGTTGATCATTACATGCTTACAGGTTGATTCACAGGTGTTGCATGAGATGCATAAGACCATAGGTAGACCGTAATCCTTTGTTGCTCCAAAGGATTACAATAGTATGGCCATAACCGATGTATTTGTGTTTGTGATTGCATGTCTATCGTTTGTGGTTGTGGATATAGTAGTATATGATACATACTATAAGTATGTGGTGTTTGGATATGTATATGTATTAATAAAACCCCTCAATTAATAATATTAAGTTTTAGTTGCCTTCCATAAAGAAACACACATGAAAAGCTTGATCGATTATGTGTGGGCACGCCTCCGCGTGGTACACTGTCTATCTCATGGAAGTGTGATGGTGGGTGTGTGCGTCTGCCTCCGCAGGGTGCACACTCATCGTGTTGGCTTATGGGTTGGACTTGACTAGGGAACCTTGATAGGATCAAGTACCTAGAGGCACACAGATGCATCATGGCAAGGAGTTGTACATGATCATCTATCCAAGAATTTCATATGATGTAATTGGCAAAAGTTGCCTACCTTAGTATTTGGTCTTTGACGCCGGCGTTGGCTGGGCATTGATCCATTTATTTTGGGTCTTGGCTCACTAGAAGGTTGTGCATTGCAATCTTCCGAGTTGATAGTGAGGGCTATCAATTTGAATAAAATAGTGGGAGCGTAATTAATTAAAGGCCTAATTAATCTCGTTTATCAAATCTTTACAAGTCAAAATGTTTTGGACTAAATGTAAAATTTTCTTTTGTAGCAATCAAATGGCAACCAACACCCACACTTTCTCGTTGCGATCGGTCCTTGAGAAGGACAAACTTACCAGAACCAACTTTCAAAACTGGTTTAGGACGTTGAGAATTGTTCTCATACATGAGCGTAAGCTCTATGTCCTTGAAACACCAAAGCCAGAGGAGCCCGCCGTAAATGCGCCCAAGGCTGAAAAGGATGCTTACAAGAAGCACCTTGATGATGTCGTGGATGTCAAGTGCCTAATGTTGTGCTCAATGAACTATGAGTTGCAAGAGAAACATGAGAACATGAATGTCATGGAGATGGTAACACATCTCAAGAACATGTATCAACATCAAGCAAGACAGGAGAGATATGATGTCTCAAAGGCGTTGTTCAAAAGCAAGATGAAAGAGGGAGACTCAGTTGGCACCCATATACTCACCTTGATTGGGTACGTGGAGAGCCTATCCAAGCTGGGATTTCCTCTAGGTCAAGAGTTGGCCACTGATGTGATTCTACAATCGTTGCCTGAGTCATATAATCATTTTGTCATGAACTACAACATGAACAATTTTGACAAGCCGTTGTCAGAATTGTTGGGCATGTTGAGGACAGCTGAAGCACAGATGAAGAAAGACAAGCCCAAGTCTGTGATGATGATCAGCAAGACAAAGGGAAAGTCAAATGGCAAAGGCAAGGCTAAGAAAAGTTCTAAAGCCGGGCAGAAGCCAAAGTCATCCGCGCTCAAAGCTAAAGGTGGGATCTCCAAAGAAGGCAGTTGTCACCATTGTCACCAGCCTGGACATTGGAAAAGAAACTGTCCTCTCTACCTGGAGGAACTGAGGAAGAAGAAGCAGGGGATAGAGATCTCCACTTCAGGTATATACGTTATTGAGATAAACTTAAATACTTCTTCATCATGGGTACTGGATACCGGATGTGGATCTCACATATGTTCTAATATGCAGGATCTGATAAGAAGTAAGCCTTTACGAAAGGGCCAAGTCGAGCTGCGGGTTGCTAATGGAGCAAGAGTTGCTGCCACCGCAGTTGGAGTTATTAGTTTATCTTTGCCTACGGGCCTTGTAATAGAATTAGAGAATTGCTATTATGTAGCTGCCATTAATAGAAATATTATTTCTGTATCTTGTATGGACAAGAGTGGATTTGAATTTCACATTAAGAATGGAATTATTTCTATATCTAAAGATGAGATCTTTTATGGCAATGCCCATATGTCTTATGGTATCTACTTGTTAGAACTTGAGACTAGAATATATAACATAAATACTAAAAGGTTAAAACTTGACAACTCAAACAAAACATTCTTATGGCATTGTCGTCTTGGGCACATAAACGAGAAGCGCATATCTAGACTCCATAAGGATGGTTGTAACATACCAGATCTAGAACCCTACCCTAGAACTTTGAGCTTTTTGGGTTTGAACAAACAAGGTTGAGGTTAGTGTGATCCTAATAATCTAATGCATGAATAATGTAATCTAATATGTCATATAATTCATTTGGTGATAATAAGATGATAAATCACTTAATTGGTTGCATAATATGGTTAATGGGCCTCTAATGGGCTAGATGATATAACCCATGTAATAAAGCCTCAAAATAAATAATAGACTCCAAATTCGTAATCTAAACATAAAAATAAGCCTTTGGGCAAGTTTGCAACTAATTTGGATAATGTTTGGTTAATAGATAATTATAGGAGAGAGAAAATGCCTAAAAGGTGTAATTAATAAATAAATGTAATTCATGACACCAAAAGTTGGAAATAAAAGCAGATTCGTATCCAACACATTAATTATGACTCGTGTGTTAAGTTTCATAAATTTTGGATAATCCTAAAGCCATAAATGAAGAAAGAAAGAGAAAATGATATTTGATTTATTTAACCCATTAAAGGTTTCCAAAAGGCAAAACTAATTGGATATTCAGAATGTACATGGTTAATTTAACATATGTGCAAATTTTAGTTTAATTTGGATTATTCTAGAACCCCTAAATCAGGAAAGAGAATATACATAAATTAATTGAATTTCACTTTGATTGATTTTCCGATTTTCCTATCTTGGGGCTGTCACGCGGCCCATTTATTTCGGTTTTCTTCGAGGCCCTTAGATGAGAATCTGACGGAGATGGAGTCATCTCCTACCTCCGTTAGGACTCTCTCTCGCGGCTACAGTAACGCGAGATTTCCTCCAAGCTTTCCTCTTCCGTTTTTCCTTCTCGCTGTTTTCTGTTTTCCTTTTTACCATCAGCGTTTCCTAACGATTTGGTTGATCCCTATTTTAGTAGGGTCTCTCTCTCTCTATCTCCGGGTCGGCCAGAACCTTCCTCCCTTTCCCCTGTTTCCTGGTTCTCTCGGGTTCCTCGATGAACCTGGGCTCCTCCCTTATATATTTGGCATCTTACACGATCCTCGAACCCCTACGAACCTCGTTCCCTTGTCCTTTTGGTCCGGTTTGCCCTGCTTTCATCTCTCCCTACTCCGGCTACCTGTTGCGGCGGCGGCGAGGTCGTATGAGAGTTTTGGTCATCGCCGGTGTTCATTTCTGCTTGGCTTCGGGTCGTGAGGGTGTGGGCAAGCTTCGAGGGCCCTCAATTCGGCTGATCAGGAGGTATCGTGGCTTTCCCCCTTTTTCCTTGGTTTCTGACCTGCGAGCCAATCTCGGTGTATCCTTTCACTTCGACGCTTGTTTTCTACGCGGTTGGCTTCGGCTAGGCTTACCGGTTCTCCCAGCATGGTTTCTTTTTAAGTTTTTGCTTTCCTTCGTCGATCCGTGTTTCTGGTCTTCAACAAATTGGTCGGCTGATGCTTCTCGAGCTCCTGTGCTCCAGTCATCCCGATTTTGGGCTTGTTGTGATCGGAAGCGTTCCAGGGACCCAACCCCGAGGTTAGCTTCGAGTTTTGTGGCTTCAATCGCTGCCAGTTTCATCTGGTTCCTCTTTTGCGTGCCTGCTGTCACGCGGGAGCAAGAAAGAACAATGGTTGTGTTGCTTTTTCCATTTCGCCCTTCCCGGCTTCTCTGCTTTGTTTTTCTTACAGGGGAATTTTGGTCTTTTCGCGCCTTCCTCTTCCTTTTAGTTTTGCGCCCGGTTCCGCTGACTTGGCATAAGATGTCCGCTGACATGGGCGGCCCTGATTGGCCTGCCCAGGTCCGCGTGGACATTCTCTGCTCTTTATCTGCGATCGCATTATTTGTAATTATCTGATTGGCCGCTCATTAAAAATTGATAACTAATTATCGGATGATCAGAAAATTATGGAAAAATATTCGTTGGATTCAAAAAAATGCAAGCTTTCGTTTGGTATTCGTTTTGATTCCCGAATCTGATGATTTAAAAGGGTGATTTTATGGATCTAATTAAATAAGATAAAAACTTGAATAATTCATAACTAATAATTTATAAGTCAGAAAAATATAATAAAATATGTTTTAGACTCGTAATAACATAACCTAAAATATGGAATAGTTTTCATAATCTAATTCACATAATAATAAAAAGGTAGTTTTTAGGGTTTGGTTTATATATATGAAATTGACCTAAAATCGGTATATGTGTTTAATAGACTCTTTGGTGACTAGTTTTGGATCCAGAAGGGCTTAGGACCTGTTAGACTTTGATGCTAAGGTATGTTGTATCCCCTATTCATCCATATTGAGCAATTCACCTATCTTATCTTTCTTTTGACTTTTACCTACACATATGTCTATTCTCTTGATATCATGGTTCGTGTGAATTATCTTACTTGTTATGTACTTGGATATTCTCTTGATATCTATCTTGTGCCTTGGTGCATGTTGGTCTCTTATATTGTTATGTGCCACATTGAAGTGGATATTATATGTTGGTGTTGTCCATTGTGTGATGGCAACCTTTGTTTTATCTTCTGACTAAACTATTTACTTGCCTCTATATTTACATGCAATGTGAATCAGTAGCACTAGAATAATGTAAATTACTTTGGTTTTGGGTGTGTGCCCTTTTTGTTTATGGGATGGTGGTGGTGGTGCCCCATACCCGAGTTTCAAGGATGTGAAGCCTTGGCTCAACTTTTATATATATTGGGAGTTTGACGGTGAGTCATTCTCTATCAGGTTTTCAAGGATGTGAAGCCTTAGCCGCCTTTGTATTTTATATTTTTCTAGGACTATGTTTATCTCACATGTATGCAGGTTTGATGATTGGTTGTGGGGTGTGTGCCCTACTACCTATCTATGTGTTTTTGTTGCACAAATCTTATTGTTTATGGCAAGTATCCTCTTTTATCTCTTCTGTTATGATCTTATTCTTTTATGCCCATGTGGGTAGTCCTTATCTCTTGCATGGGAAGCCTTTACACTTGATGTCCTTTATTTCCTTATATTGCTCAAAGTTTCTTTTAGTATGCACATACCAGCTTTTTGCTGATGTTTCTTTTTGTTTCTCTTTTGCTGGGGTATGCTTCCAATCCTAGGTGGAGGACTTGGATGACAAGACGTGATGACCTAGACTTAGTTTGTGAAGATGAAGGTTGGAGACTATCTTGAGGTGGTTTAGATTTCCTATACTTGGATCCTTATGATGTAAGTTTGTAACCCTTCGTTTTATAATTGAATAGTCAAATATTTTCTTCCGCTGCTATACTTTGGTCTTTTGATTACCATTAATAAAGATTTGAAAATTTTACACCCACTCCATCATGCCTTCTGAGTATGTTTGGACTGGAGGTTTTGTTATTCAAATTTTTAGTAAGGAAGTGGTTTCACTTCTTTACAATGGTTTTATAGACTCTTTTGATTTTGAATCATTAGAGACATGTGAGGCATGTTTATTAGGGAAGATGACCAAAACTCCTTTCACTGGACATAGTGAGAGAGCCAGTGATCTGCTAGGGCTCATACATACTGATGTATGTGGACCTTTTAGATCAAATGCTAGAGGAGGCTATCAATACTTCATTACCTTCACTGATGACCTCAGTAGGTATGGCTATGTATATCTTATGAAACACAAGTCAGAAACTCTTGAAATGTTCAAGACTTTCATGAATGAAGTAGAGAAGCAACTTGGTAAGAGTATTAAAGCACTCCGTTCAGATCGAGGTGGCGAATACTTAAGCCAAGAGTTTGAGGACCTTCTGAGAGATCGTGGTATTGTATCACAATGGACTCCACCTGGTACACCACAACATAATGGTGTGTCAGAAAGAAGGAATCGTACATTATTAGACATGGTACGATCAATGATGAGTTCAGCCGAACTTCCAATATCGTTCTGGGGATATGCTCTAGAAACTGCAGCGTTTACACTTAACCGTGTACCTTCCAAATTGGTTCAAAAGACACCATATGAGATATGGAATGGGAATCATCCCAATTTGTCTATGTTAAAGATTTGGGGATGTGAGGCTTATGTTAGGAAACAATTTCCTGAAATTGGATCTGAGATCTGAGAAATGGCTCGAAGCCATGAGATCTGAGATGGAATCCATGTACACCAACAAGGTATGGACCTTGGTGGATCCACCCGAAGGGGTAAGACCCATAGGGTGCCAGTGGGTCTTCAAGAAGAAGACTGACATGGATGGAAATGTTCAAACCTATAAAGGTAGATTGGTTGCTAAAGGATTCCGTCAAATTCAAGGTGTTGATTATGACGAGACCTTCTCACCAGTTGCCATGGTTAAATCCATCAGAATCATGCTTGCCATTGCAGCTTATCATGACTATGAGATTTGGCAGATGGATGTTAAAACAACATTCCTTAATGGGAATTTACTCGAGGATGTGTACATGACACAACCTGAGGGTTTTATCGATCCAAAGGAAGCCAATAAAGTCTGTAAGCTACAAAGGTCAATCTATGGATTGAAGCAAGCATCTCGGAGATGGAATCTATGTTTTGATGAAGTAGTAAAAAAGTTTGGCTTTAGTCAAAATGAAGATGAACCTTGTGTTTACAAAAGGGTTAGTGGGAGCACAGTCGTATTTCTCATATTGTATGTGGATGACATACTATTGATGGGAAATGACATCCCTACTCTTCAGACAGTAAAAGGTTGGCTAGGGAAGACTTTCTCTATGAAGGATTTAGGCGAAGCATCCTATATACTTGGGATTAAGATCTATAGAGATAGATCTAGAAGGCTTCTAGGCCTAAGCCAGAGCACATACATTGACAAGGTGCTAAAGAGGTTTAGCATGGAGGGTTCTAAGAGAGGTAACTTGCCCATGTCCCATGGGGTTACAATCTCTAAAGCCCAGTGTCCTAGTTCATGTGATGAACGGGCACGCATGAGTAAGATTCCATATGCATCAGCAATTGGATCTATCATGTACGCAATGTTATGTACTCGTCCTGATGTGTCGTATGCTTTGAGCATGACGAGCCGGTATCAGTCAGATCCAGGTGAATGTCACTGGACAACTGTAAAGAACATCCTAAAGTACTTGAGAAGGACTAAGGATCAATTCTTGGTATACGGTGGTGAGGAAGAGCTCGTGGTAAAGGGTTACACCGATGCTAGCTTCCAAACTGACAAAGATGACTACAGATCACAATCTAGATTTGTGTTTTGCCTGAACAACGGAGCTATAAGCTGGAAGAGTTCCAAGCAAGAGACGGTTGTAGATTCTACAACAGAGGCCGAATATATTGCCGCATCTAATGCTGCAAAGGAAGCTGTGTGGATCAAGAAGTTCATTTCTGAACTTGGAGTGGTTCCAAGCGCTGGTGATGCAATTGAGTTGTTTTGCGACAACAATGGAGCAATTGCACAGGCTAAAGAACCAAGATCGCACCAACGTTCCAAACATATTCTACGGCGGTTCCATCTCATACGAGAGATCGTACAACGAGGAGATGTGAAGATTTGCAGAATACCTACAGAAAGCAATGTGGCTGACCCGCTCACAAAAGCACTTTCACAACAGAAACATGACAGACATGTTCGATCACTTGGATTGAGATTCATGAGTGATTGGGTATAAGTGTAAGTGGGAATCTGTTGGTATGTATGCCCATAGAGATTATCATTCGATGATTGTAATGGGATACTATGTAAACGATTTGTAATACTACATTGATCATATCAATAAAGGCAAGTTTCCAATCTATATGTTTGTATTTTATATTGTGAGATGACCATAAAACTTATAGATGTCTATAGAATAATATACTCAACGACATATGTCTTTGGGTTGATGACCTGAACAGTGAGATCATATGTATGCTAAGAGTATGTATTCTTGTTTTGTCCCTAATCGGTTGTTATTGTGGAAATATCCATAGACATCAATAACACATAAGATTAGAATGTATGTTGGTTGATGGAAGAGTCTCATTATCCATGATATGGAGATATCAAACCAAATACATAGATACTTGTTAGAGAACAGTGTATCGGACAGACCCACCTTGAGAGTGACACATGGATACCATGATTGGTAGTTAGAGTCACATCTCATAATGATGGTGGTGATTATGGTTCTTAGACCTTAAGTCACTACACTTATCACATGTCGTTCGGTGTACTTTGACATCATCCACCGTGGTCCTGAATAAGGATTGCTATAAAGATGGTGCTTGGGTGCACTGTGACACATGGGGATGACTGTAAGTGATGTAGATGGAATTTGTCCTTCCTACTGGAGTTTGATGTTCCGGCCACTTGATAAGCGAGACTGAGAAATGCATGGCCATGCTTATGTGAGTCAATATGTGATATTGAGCTTACATATATCTCAGACAGTCTGCTCTAGTTCAAGGAACATGGATTGAACGTTGAAAAGGATAACATTTCCATGACTTGAGTTCAATCCGGATATCAGCGACAAAGGAACTATACAATCACTATAACACCAATCATGAATGATAGGTTAAGTTGTTCTCCAACTTCTCCAATTACTTGGGTAGCAATGAAGTCTTGCTAGATACCAATCATTTCTTGTGAAATCATAATATGATTATAGATATCACTGCCAACATAAGTTGGAGCCTACCGGGTCACACGCATAGGATGTATTGGAATAGGAGTATAATTGTGGATTTGATTGGAATTGCTCTGAATCACATTGATTACTAAAATGTTTATGTAATGGATTAGAATAATATTGGAGTGACTAGCTCTAAGTGCAAGTGGGAGTCTGTTGGTATATGTATGCACGTAGAGCCATCCCAAGCGATTGCATGGAGTCGGATATTAATTAATCAATTAATGTGATTATTTGGTTAATTAATGAATTCCAGAATATTCTAATTAATCCACGAGCATTTTAATTAACGCAACGTTTCTGTTTATTGATGGGTTTAGGAAACCCTACTTCCCTTCGTATCATATTTAAAGGAGGATCGACGGCCTATATCTATATAAGATAGAGAGAGGTTTTTTTTCGTTTACACTCACGTACGTAAACCTAGCCATCGCCGTCCTTAGGAGAGAAAGGAGAGCAACGCGCCGCTAGCACGCCACCGCAGAGACACACTCCTTCCCACTGGCTTGAGAAGCGCGACGTGGAGTTCCGTCCATCCGCATGGACGAAGTAGAGACGCAGACGCCTTGACGCCTGCGTTCGGAGGACGTCGATGACCACCTGTACGTGCTGCGAGCAACGTACGTCACCGCCGCAAAGGAGCATCTCCGGATCAACCTACGACAGTGAATGGGAGAGAAGATCCGTCCGTGTTTGACAAGCAGCGTTGCACCGTCGTGCAGTGGGACATCGCCGGACTTGCTCCGCGATAAGGTATATCCCGCAAACCTGTTTCCGAATACACTGTTATCGACGAGATCTTGTTACGGGTTGCGTGGATTTAGTTGCTTCCGCCGCGCATGTTTTTTCCACAAAACCCAACAATAAACCCTAGTTCAATTGGGTTCAAAACCCTAATTGAAGGTCCAATTGAAGGGTGATTCAATGATTCAATTGAATAACAAATCAGTAGTTCAATTGATAGAGGGTTTAATGATTGAAACCCTGAATTGATAAGTATTGAAAGACCTTGTTGGTCCATTCGGTTTTGAGAGGGTTTCGACCAAACGGTTTTAAGACCGTTTGAGTCCAAACGGTCTCAAGACCATTTGGGTCCAAACGGTTTCAAGATCGTTTGAGACCAAACGGCCTCAAACTGTTTGGAGACCCAAGTGGGTTCAAGTAAGAAATGTCCATATGATTTCATTATGGTTTTGCTTAAATGATTTCAAACCATTCAATGTCTGAGTGACTAAGACCGTTTGGGGTCTAAGTGACCAAGAATATTTGAGGTTCAATTGGTCAAACCATTTGAACACCTAAGGTGACTAAAGGTCAATTAACTAATTGATTATTAATGATGTAAATCAAAGGTGATTACAATGGTTGTACCTTTGAGGTACTAGGGTTTTTAGTACATTGTTGAGTGGTTAACTCTTGATGTTTATGAAAGTAATGATTTGATATGTTGTGACAACCCTTTATTCAAGTTGTATGGACCTAATATAATTAAGATTGGAGTAATTGACATCCTAGAGAGGATGAGAGAAGAGGAATCCCTACATGAGTGACAATCATGTAATGGTTAAACCTCAACACTTTCAACATGAACATAATAAGTAATCAGGGTATGATCCTTTGTAAAGAGATCATGAAACCTTAATTGAGAAGGTTGATGAAACCCTAATCAAGGGTGTGACTTGTGAAACCCTAATTAAGGGTGATGTCAAGTGAAAACCTAATTTCAGGTAATGCTATGTGAAACCCTAATGTAGGGTAATGTTATATAAAACCTTGATATATGAAGATGTTATGTGAAACTCTAAAGTAGAGTAATGTTATGTGAAACCCATATTTATGGGAGATACTATGTGAACCTTAATTTATAAACATGGAAAATCCTATTCCTAATAATGGAATAGTGATTAATATATTGACAGGTGTAACATCTAAAGAGGTTGATAATGGATATCCTTATATCAATAGTTCCTAACTCAAAGATGAGTCCATATCATTAGCAATGGTTGTATTTTCTAAATACAGTGACTTGTGACCAATACATTACATGATAAATGTGATGAACTGGTGTATAAAGTATTAGGATGGGAAATACCCTAATACAAGCTAAGTGGATGAACTTAAGTAATAAAGGTGATGAGGGAAGTGATATATCATGATATGAGACATATCACATCCAGCACCTTAAGATTTGATATACCTTGATGTATTTTAAATCCAATGTATTTGGATGAGAGACATATGAAGTGTGTCATGATAGTTGTTACATTCAGATGTAATTCACTTTGATAAGTGTAGGCTAATGTGCCTTATGAAAAGGTTAATCCAAATCAACAGACTATGATGTAATCATATTCTGGTAAAGATGAGAGAGAAACTCATACTTTGCGTTGATAATCCATTTAATGATGAATGATGAGAATAAATAAGTATGATTGGATACTTATGTTATCAATGATTGGCTCCTAGCTGTGTGGAGCAATGAGTTAAGGTTTGATCATTAATAACATGATCTTAAGAACCTAAATGGTTATTTGTGGAAAACCCTAATGGAGGGTGATGATATGTAAGAGGAATCCTAACCCTAAAAAGGGAATGATGGTATTACTTGTGTTGCATGATGATAATATGAAAGCATTATAACTATTATCATGAGTACTAATCATGTAGGTATGTTGAGATGACAAGCATAGCCAGGTATGAGCTATGATGCCTTATATTGGAAATGTTTTATAGGCTTTATAAGCCTTCATACGCTTTGTTGCTTAGTGAGAGGTAATCTAAAATTAATGAGCCCTGTGTGCTATATGATGTTTTAATTATTGAAATTGTTTATGGGCTTCATAAGCCATAATATGCCTTGTTGCTTATTCAGAGGTAACAAGAGGTGAAATTAAGCTTGTGTGCTATGTGGAATGTTTATACAGTAAGAATCATGCTTACCTTGGTCAAATGACCTAAAGGTATTAAGTTACATGTTATGTGGTAACAAGTATTCTATAATGAACTAAGGGTTTGAATACCCATATTCTATAATCATGATGATGAACTTGTTAAGAAATGGAAATGTGTTTGATGAGATGAGGGATTAAGATCCCAATACTTTGTTGAAAGAGTATGGCTACATGCCATGACTCCACAAAATAATTCCCAGGCATTAGTTATGTGTTCTAAGCCTGAAGAGAGTATATGTTGTGGCTATAACTCTATAATGAAGATGTCAATTTACTCTGGCAAGTTAATTGCATCCTGACACCTGATGTGTAAAATATAATCAGATGTGTAGTGTATTTGCATAAAGATGAAATGCGAGAAATATTAGTTGATATTATACTGCTCAGTGTAGTGGATAAATGCTATACATGTTCTTCACATTCCTTATTGGATAAGTGATTTGCTGCTCTATCATATTATAGCTGGAAGGCTTCAGACCAGATTAATGTTCTAATATGTTAAATAATAAATTAACTGCTGTTAAGCAATGATGATTCTTCTGTTTAGTTTTATCTTAATAAACTGCAATAACAATGTTTCTGGCAGAGAGTTATATCTCTCACTGGGACAATTTACAATTGTCTCACCCCCGTGGGAACCACAATTTTAGGTGGACGTGGACGAGGAGACAGGAATCCTTCAATAGGTGGAGAACAACAACAACAGCAGTAGGAACAACAGTGAATTCTCAGGTGGAGACACTGGCTGATATGTCTTGTATAGATGTACATAGAGTCATATGTGTCGTCTCTGTACTCTCAGGTCCTCGGAGTAGTAGTTAATGCTTTAGAGATTTTGGCTTAGTTCCTCGAGATTTCATACTGCCTGTGTTTAGTTTAATAGAGCAGTTGTTGCATGTAATCCTCAGAGAAAGATGATACAGGACATGTACTAGTGAACCAGTATGTAATTAAGTTACTCCAGTTCTTTATGAAAGAGTTTTCCTATGTGTGGACCTCTTTGTAAAATGGTTTTAATTTTTAGTAATTTTTGGTAATCCACTGCTTAGTGATCGCTTCCGCTTAGTTAATAATGTTTTATTCGAACGATGCGTCACAAATTAGTAGTATCAGAGCGCTAGGTTCGTTGAGTCTACAGAGACATAGGACTAAGATGTAGAGTCTGTTCTAGTGTCTTCCAGTTATCTGATAGTGACTTCTGCTCATATAGGAGGAGAAGAAAAACTTGAAGATGTCTGGAACACACGAAGAACACGCTGCTGATAGCAGTGTTGCTGCACCACGAGGAGGTGTAGGAGACTAGAATAGGGAAGGGTTTGTACCTGAACAGCCCCAGATTAACCCATCCTTGATAGAGAATCCAGCCTTCCATACCCTATTTAGCCAGTTCATGGAAACTATGACACACATGGCAGACAGGATGCCATCACCTGCACCTAGGGCACCAGTCCACAATGAGGGGTATGGAGCCGGCAGGACTTTTGAGAGACTTTGTTGGGTTGGAGCCATAGATTATGCGGGTACCACTGATCTAGAAGATGTTGATTTGTGGCTGACAAAGCTGGAAAAGGCTTTCAAGATTCTTGATATTCCTGAAGCTGAGAAGGTAAGACATGTAGTGTACCTCCTAAAAGGGAGTGCTGGTCACTGGTGGATTATAGAAGAAGATAAGAGACCAGGTGAAGAAATTGGATGGGAGGTATTTCGACGAGAGTTTGTCAGTAAATACTTCCCTAAGACATATCTATACGAGAAGATCTCTCAATTTGAGAGGATCAGACAAGGACAAATGAACATTAGCGAGTATGAAGCTAAGTTCATGGAGCTATTGTGGTTTTGTCCGCATATGGCGGTTAATGATGAGGAAAGAATTTGGCATTTTGAGAAGGGGTTGAACGTTGAACTGACCACTCATGTGTCTACTTTAGAGAATAGGGAGAGGTTTGCCACTTTTGTGGAGTCAGTAAAGAGGATAGAAAGGTCTGAAATCGAAAAATGACAGGCCAGTGGTAAGAAGGTGTATACTCAGTGTCAAGGACAAAGATCCAAAAGTTTTAAAAGGCTAAGATTTTCTGCATCGGCAACACCATCGAGATTCAATACCCAGACACATTGGGCATCAAGTAGGGGTAGGGACCATAGTTTTGCTCCTAGTAGAGCCCCTAGCATAGCATCAACATCGGTGACAGGATATCACAGATCCTATTTTGCGACTAGGGTCTGTTACCAGTGTAGACAATCGGGACATCTAGCAAAGGATTGTCCAGATGGGAATACAATGGTGACTCAACCCCAGGGGCAGAGTCAGCAAGGCTCACAAAGGAGGCAGATTTCTAGTAACAATAGAGGACGTGGACAAGCGTCCCGATCTGGTTCATCAACACCTAATAATCAAGCACAGGGTCAACAACCAGCAATTGTAAGGATCTATGCAATGAATCAATCTGATGCAATAGTCAACCCTCGGGTTGTGACAGGTCAGATGAAATAGATTCATTCAGAAATTTCATTTCATGATTCTATGTGTTAAAAATAAGAAAGTAGTTGTTTTTGAACTCCCTCTGACTAGTCCTATAAGGACACAAGGGAGATGAGAACTTATATCTTACTCAGTGTTCCTTAATATGCTTTATAATCTCCCTTATCTATGTGTTAAAAGATGAGATATAGAAGTGATGCTTGAAGAAAATTTAAGAATGAAAAATCCTATGTGTATAATGATATGAAAAGTGAGGAATATGATAGCAAATAAAGTGCATACTACCTAATCTCAATACTTGTATACCCTGACCAGGTATATGATTATTTGAGGTAAGGCAAGTATGAAACTCTTAGATTGGTATCTTTCTGATTACTCTGATCAAGTAGTCATTCTAAAATAATCTAGTAAGTATAATGAAACTAATGATGAAAAGCTAAGTGAACACTCCCAACTAATGAGGAAGAGCTAAGTGAACATTCGCAACTAATGAGGAAGAGCTAAGTGAACATTCCCAACTAATGAGGAAGAGCTAAGTGAACATTCCCAACTAATGAGGAAGAGTATTCCCAACTAATGAGGAAGAGCTAAGTGAACATTCCCAACTAATGAGGAAGAGCTAAGTGAACATTCCCAACTAATGAGGAAGAGCTAAGTGAACATTCCCAATTAATGAGGAAGTGCTAAGTGAACTTTCCCAAACAAATAAAGGATTGCTAAGTGGATTACCTCTGTTAAATATATATATGTTTTCCCTTTGATGAATAACCTTGGGTAATGATAGGAGTATAATACTTTATGTCTCTCCTTTCATTTATACGACAATCAAGTAAGTATTATGACAGTTGATGTACTTGGATTAGAAATAATCCGTTGATGGATACTTAGAAAAGTATCAGTTTGTTTTGGACTTTGGTTCCAATATAATGATATATGGAACAAGCAATGTCCTAAAGTAAAAGAAATACTTTGTGCATGTGTACCCTTAGTGGTAACAACAGGAAATCGAATATGATAAGGATGCGATGTGTTCTCAATACATATGATGAATACCAAAGTAAGGTACTTATGATGGTTACCTATATGGGCCAACTATGAAATCAATCTAGTTACAAAAAAATAATATGAACATCATATGTTAGGGGTTTATGCCCTACATAAACATAAACATTGATAAGGTTGAACTAATGGAAGGAACAAATGTAATTATGGTGGAAAAGTTTATCAAGTTGAAAATATTTTCTTAGAATAATCTTGTGTGGAAGAACTTTGTGTGGATTAAAGATCTATATTATCTCCATGATATTGAGATGATAATTAGAGACTTGATGACATGAGTAACCACTATATTTTGTTATCTGGGATTTCGGGGACGAAATCCTTGTTAGGAGTTTATAATTTGTAACCTCCCTAGCCTGGGTTATGCTTAAACCTAGATGTTTTTCTTAATGAAGTTGATTATATGCTCTCTCTTATCTCTCTAAAAATAATTAAGGGTCAAGAGGAACTTATATTTTAATTTTAGTCCTTTTTTAATAATGTTGAAACAATGTTTTTTTAGTTTTGGACTAAAGTGCAAATTACCCAAGTTGAGGGGTTAACTTACAAATTGTACATGATACAATGTTACTCATGTGTTGAAGCATCATGGGAATGAGTATGATGCAGTAGTATGGCTTCTACAAGCCTGAATAATAAGAAAGAGCCTGTTGAGCAATGTTTGTGCATGAAAACCTAGTTTTGGTGTAATGTGCAATTTACCCAAAATCTAGGGTTCAATATGCAAAATACCACTTAAAGAGGGTCCCTCATGATTCTTGGCATCAGGAAGAAAAAATAATTTGAGAGGGGCGCCTCATTTGAATCATTTTGAAGGAGAGAGAATCTTGATATTAAAATAATCAAGATTTAAGCATAATTGAAACCCTAATTCAATTTAATGCAAACATAATTACATTAATTGAATTGCCCTTCAAACAAAACTATAATGGTTGAGTTTGGTTATGTGTGGACGTCCTTGTGCCTTGCAAAGGCAAAGGAAATATCTACGTGAGTGGAGAACCCACTCACATTAAGAAAAGAAAAAGAAATATCCACTCACTTATGGATATTATTATTATATGATTTAAGGAGCTTAGTTTGTTTTCCTTTAAATCGTGGATAATTGAGAGTAATAAGAGGCAAAGAGGATATCCTCGTCCCTAAGTAAGAAAAGGGGGCATATGGAAAGAAAGTTGAGGGGATAATTCCTACTTTCTCTCTCTTAAATGAATTTTCAATAAAATTCATATATAAGCTCCTTTATCTTTGAGGTGAAGGGATAATTTCGAATCCACTTTCACTTCTTGCTTGCAAAAACTACAAAGGAAGCTTGGAGAAACATGAGGACGACCCCTAACCTTTTGGTAAGCTTCTTGACCTTCTTTCACCTTGAATTCATGGTGGAAATCACAAAACAATGCATGATTTCTTCTCTATTTCACTCCATCTTCAATCCTAGCCAATTTTTTCACTCCAAAGCTTGAGGAAGAGACTTGGGAGGGTTGCAAAAGCTTCTTCCACCATTTTTGATGTGAAGCTCAATTGAAGGCGGGTTATATAACTTGAACCCTTGAACTTTGTTATTGATTCCATATCTTCATCAATTGTTGATTCTTTCCTTGTGTCCAAAATTTTATTTGGTTGATTGATGCAATCACCATGAAAATCACAGAAAGCTTCATGGGTTTATAGCTTGATGATGATGACATCATCATAAGCACACCTCCACAAATATCTATTGCAAACGGTTTTAACATGTGGTCCAAACGGTTTCACCAAACCGTTTGGTGACCAAACAGTTTGCAAACTGTTTGGAGTGGTTGACCAAATGGAGAGGGTTGACGATTTGAGGGGGGATGTTGATGTGTTGCATAATGATCTAATATATTTAATTGATGAGTTTCTAAAGGTTCCATAATTGGATAATCTACTAATTGCAAACCCTAATCAGGTTGAGTGTTGAATCCTTAAGTGATTTGAATCAATTTTGGGTTGACTAGCCCAAACGGTCTCAAGACCATTTTGAGGTCACCCAAATGGTCTCAAGAACGTTTGGAGGTCAACCAAGACCGTTTGGAAGTCTATGATGAAGTATGATTGGATGGTTGAAGGCCCAGTCATATCAAATTGAAATACAATCAACAACTAAATTGATGATCGATTCAATGATGCAAACTCTAAGTGAATTTTATAATTTTAATGATGGATGAGTCAAACGGTCTCAAGACCATTTGAGGTCATCCAAACGACCTCAAGACCGTTTGAGGTCAGGTCATGTCATGGTTTGATGATGATCCAACAATTTCAATTGAATTAGTTCCACAAATTCAATCATTGATGGTTCTTCGATTCCAAAACCCTAAGTGATGGTTTCTTGATTATAAACCCTAGTTCAATTGGGTTCACAACCCTAATTGAAGGTCCAATTGAAGGGTGATTCAATGATTCAATTGAAGAACAAATCAGTAGTTCAATTGATAGAGGGTTTAATGATTGAAACCCTGAATTGATAAGTGTTGAAACACCTTGTTGGTCCATTCGGTTTGGAAAGGGTTTGGACCAAACGGTCTCAAACCGTTTGGAGACCCAAGTGGGTTCAAGTAAGAAATGTCCATACATTTTCATTATGGTTTTGCTTAAATGATTTCAAACCATTCAATGTCTGAGTGACTAAGACCGTTTGGGGTCTAAGTGACCAAGAATATTTGAGGTTCAATTGGTCAAACCATTTGAACACCTAAGGTGACTAAAGGTCAATTAACTAATTGATTATTAATGATGTAAATCAAAGGTGAATACAATGGTTGTACCTTTGAGGTACTAGGGTTTTTAGTACCTTGTTGAGTGGTTAACTCTTGATGTTTATGAAAGTAATGAGTTGATATGTTGTGACAACCCTTCATTCAAGTTGTATGGACCTAATCTAATTAAGATTGGAGTAATTGACATCCTAGAGAGGATGAGAGAAGAGGAATCCCTACATGAGTGCCAATTATGTAATGGTTAAACCTCAACACTTTCAACATGAACATAATAAGTAATCAGGGTATGATCCTTTGTAAAGAGATCATGAAACCTTAATTGAGAAGGTTGATGAAACCCTAATCAAGGGTGTGACATGTGAAACCCTAATTAAGGGTGATGTCAAGTGAAAACCTAATTTCAAGTAATGTTATGTGAAACCCTAATGTAGGGTAATGTTATATAAAACCCTGATATATGAAGATGTTATGTGAAACTCTAAAGTAGAGAAATGTTATGTGAAACCCATATTTATGGGAGATACTATGTGAACCTTAATTTATAAACATGGAAAATCCTATTCCTAATAATGGAATAGTGATTAATATATTGACAAGTGTAACATCTAAATATGTTGATAGTGGATATACTTATATCAATAGTTCCTAACTCAAAGATGAGTCCATATCATTAGCAATGGTTGTATTTTCTAAATACAGTGACTTGTGACCAATACATTACATGATAAATGTGATGAACTGGTGTATAAAGTATTAGGATGGGAAATACCCTAATACAAGCTAAGTGGATGAACTTAAGTAATATAAAGGTGATGAGGGAAGTGATATATCAAGATATGATACATATCACATCCAGCACCTTAAGATTTGATATACCTTGATGTATTTTAAATCCAATATATTTGGATGAGCGACACATGAAGTGTGTCATGATAGTTGTTACATTCAGATGTAATTCACTTTGATAAGTGTAGGCTAATGTGCCTTAAGAAAAGGTTAATCCAAATCAATAGACTATGATGTAATCATATTCTGGTAAAGATGAGAGAGAAACTCATACTTTGTGTTGATAATCCATTTAATGATGAATGATGAGAATGAATAAGTATGATTGGATACTTATGTTATCAATGATTGGCTCCTAGCTATGTGGAGCAATGAGTTAAGGTTTGATCATTAATAACATGATCTTAAGAACCTAAATGGTTATTTGTGGAAAACCCTAATGGAGGGTGATGATATGTAAGAGGAATCCTAACCCTAAAATGGGAATGATGGTATTACTTGTGTTGCATGATGCTGATATGAAAGCATTATAACTGTTATCATGAGTACTAATCATGCAGGTATGTTGAGATGAAAGGCATAGCCAGGTATGAGCTATGATGCCTTATATTGGAAATGTTTTATAGGCTTTATAAGCCTTCATACACTTTGTTGCTTAGTGAGAGGTAATCTGAAATTAATGAGCCATGTGTGCTATATGATGTTTTAATTATTGAAATTGTTTATGGGCTTCATAAGCCATAATATGCCTTGTTGCTTATTCAGAGGTAACAAGAGGTGAAATTAAGCTTGTGTGCTATGTGGAATGTTTATATAGTAAGAATCATGCTTACCTTGGTCAAATGACATGAAGGTATTAAGTTACATGTTATGTGGTAACAAGTATTCTATGATGAACTAAGGGTTTGAATACCCATATTCTATAATCATGATGATGAACTTGTTAAGAAATGGAAATGTGTTTGATGAGATGAGGGATTAAGATCCCAATACTTTGTTGAAAGAGTATGGCTATAGGCCATGACTCCACAAAACAATTCCCAGGCATTAGCTATGTGTTCTAAACCTGAAGAGAGTATATGTTGCGGCTATAACTCTATAATGATGATGTCAATTTACTCTGGCAAGTTAATTACAGCCTGACACCTGATGTGTAAAATATAATCAGTTGTGTAGTGTATTTGCATAAAGATGAAATGCAAGAAATATTAGTTGATATTATACTGCTCAGTGTAGTGGATAAATGTTATACATGTTCTTCACATTCCTTATTGGATAAGTGATATGCTGCTCTATTAGGTTATAGCTAGAAGGCTTCAGACCAGATTAATGTTCTAATATGTTAAATAATAAATTAACTACTGTTAAGCAATTATGATTCTTCTGTTCAGTTTTATCTTAATAAACTGCAATAACAATGTTTTTGGCGGAGAGTTATATCTCTTGTTGGGACAATTTACAATTGTCTCACCCCCGTGGGAACCACAATTTTAGGTGGACGCAGACGAGGAGACAGGAATCCTTCAATAGGTGGAGAACAACAACAGCAGCAACAGGAACAACAGTGAATTCTTAGGTGGAGACACTGGCTGATATGTCTTGTATAGATGTACATAGAGTCTTATGTGTCGTCTCTGTACTCTCAGGTCCTCGGAGTAGTAGTTAATGCTTTCAAGATTTTGGCTTAGTGCCTCGATTTTTCATACTGCCTATGTTTAGTTTAACAGAGCAGTTGATGCATGTAATCCTCAGAAAAAGATGATACAGGACATGTACTAGTGAACCAGTATGTAATTAAGTTACTCTGGTTCTTTATGAAAGAGTTTTCCTATGTGTGGACCTCTTTGTAAAATGGTTTTAATTTTTAGTAATTTTTGGTAATCCGCTACTTAGTGATCGCTTCCGCTTAGTTAATAACGTTTTATTCGAACGATGCGTCACAATTCTGTTGTGAGAGGAGTTGATGCAGATGACAACGTTTGAGGCTACAGTCGGTGGTGCAGACCAGGAGGTGTAGCAGTCAGACAAGTCCCAGTGCAACTAGAAGATGGTTGTGCATCTACAACGACGAGGATATGTCACTAGACTTGCTCCAGGACCAGTTATATCCTCAAAACCATCATTCTCATCTTATAGTTATTGACGCAATCTAATGATTTATGGGGAATATGGTAATAAAAATTTTCTTTCCATTGCCTATTCTGTAGCTAAATTTCCCTACAATTTCCCTATTCTATGTTGCCTCTTTCTCCCTCAACTCTCCATATTTTTTTTAGATGCTTACTCCTAAATCCTTGTCTCTTCTTTCTAGACCATAAGACCCTATAAATATTACAATTATGTGGCATTCATGCCTCCACCACACTCCAATTCTCCCTTCCCCTTGTTCCTTCTCTATTTCTACCTCGTCATCATCTTCTTGCAATTGTAGGTCTTCGTATCTACAAATATTTGTTCTTGCACCATGGATATATCCTCTACGATTGACTCCACCATCTTCTTTGTTCCCATTTGTTCTATATATAGAAATCATCAACTCCACCTTGCTGGCAACCTAACTGAGTTCGGCCATGCACTGGAACATATTGCAACCTCTCATGGACATCTCTATGGTCTTGTGGCAAATCTGTTGAGATCTTGGAACTGTCACTTGGTTAGATACGACATGTATAACATATTGACCCCTTTTTCCTTCTTCTCTAGAATTCATGATCAATATCTTGCATCTGATTTTCATCAATCAAATTTTATCCTTCGTTACCTTCACTAGAGGTCCCCAAAGTTGCTTTGATATCTGGCTTTGAGTTTTATTTTTAGCTTTAGATTTCTAATTTTCTTCTCCCTACTAATTACAGTGGGATTTGGTTCTAGAGTTCTTGCCTCACCACCTCTAGTTTGGCTTATTTATGTCAGTGAAGAACAATGAACTCCCTTTAGATGTGGATTCTCATCATGTTGTGTCGCAAGTAAAAATCCATTTTTTATGGTCAAACCTGCTGAAGGTATGCACTTCATCTTCACAAGTTTCATAGAAAAAGAGAAGAAGATTGTCGCTAGTCTTTTATTCAATATTGCCCTCTTTTGATTTTCATTTTATCATGATACTATGGGTAAATTTTTTTGGTATATATGCCCATAGAGCCATCCCAAGCGATTTCATAGAGTCGGATATTAATTAATCAATTAATGTGATTATTTGGTTAATTAATGAATTCCAGAATATTCTAATTAATCCATGAGCATTTTAATTAATGCAATGTTTCTGTTTACCGATGGGTTTAGGAAACCCTACTTCCCTTCGTCTCCTATTTAAAGGAGGATTGACGGCCGATATCTATATAAGATATCGAGAGAGACTTTCCAGTTTACGCTCACGTACGTAAACCCTAGCCGTCACCGTCCTTAGGAGAGAAAGGAGAGCAACGCGCCGCTAGCACGCCGCCGCACAGACACGACTCCTTCCCGCCGGCTTAGGAAGCACGACGTGGAGTTCCAGTCCATCCGCGTGGAAGAAGTAGAGACGCAGACACTGAGACGCCTGTGTTCGGAGGACATCAAAGACCATCTGTACGTGTTACGAGTGGCGTACATCATCGCACGAAAGGAGTGCCGCCGGATCTTCCTGCAACAGCGAATGGGAGAGAAGTTTTGTTCATGTAGGACAGCGTCATTGCACACCTTTGTGTAGCGAGACATCGTTGGACTTGCTCCGTGATAAGGTATATCCCCCAAACACTCCTTCCAAATATGTTGTTGTTGACGAGATCATGTTTCGAGTTGAGTGGATTTTGTTGCTTCCGCCGCTCACGTTTTTTCTCCACAAAACCCAACAGTGGTATCAGAGCAATATCGATCTACGGCGTATTTGGATTCGTTTCGATATGATTGAATCATTGTATATTGTTTTTATGTTGCATACGATGCGAATTAAAACTTCTAATGTGCAAATCTAAACCTAATTCCACATACGCCGCATGCTTCTATTTTTGACGTTTTGGATGGGGTCGACTATAGAAAATATTGATTTTCCTAAGTGCACGAAAGTAAAATTCCGTAGACCTTTCAGGGGCTCTTCCCCTGAGACCCCGCGAGGGGCGGCCTCCCCTCGACCCCCGCCTACTGACCGAGCAGCGGGATCCCCGCACAGGGGCGCTGCCCCTGTGTACCCCGCATAGTCTGTGTGGGAGTCAAAATTTTATTTAATAGATAATGTCCCGCATTAAAAGTACCACAATTTTAATATGTATATATGTATATGTAGATATACCTATGATAGCATACACGTCGCCTTTAAATCTATTTTATGTGGTGAGTGCATGCACGGTTATGGCCTAGTAACCCTTTTTGTGAATGAATGTGGATGTCAATCTTGTGGATATGTTTGTTTGTGAATGCTATGGATGTTTAATGGTTGCATATGGATCCTTTGTATAAAGTATTCGGCTTGCATTTTGAGCCTCATCTCTTATTTCAAAGTGTAATTAATTCTTTTCTTTTATATTTGTACTCATATGATGTAATAGAGATATGATTAGTTTTAGTCTTTGTAAACTTGATGTAAGGAGGCCACTTGAAGATCCAACTCCAAGGAGTGTCCATGGAGAAGCACCATGAAGATCTAATTCCAAGAAGCAACCTGAAGATCCAACTCCAAGGAGCGTCCATGGAGAAGCAATAAGATCTAATTTTAAGAAGCAACTTGAAGTTCCAACCTCACGAAGCATCCATGAAGTTTTTCATTGTAATGTCGATAATTACTGGCTTACAGGTTGATTCACATGTGTTGTATGAGATGCATAAGATCATAGGTGGACCATAATCCTTTGTTGCTCCAAAGTATTACAATAGTATGGCCATAACCGATGTATTTGTGTTTATGATTGCATGTCTATCGTTTGTGGTTGTGGATATAGTAGTATATGATACGTACTATAAGTATGTGGTGTTTGGATATGTATATGTATTAATAAAACCCCTCACTTAATAATATTAAGTTTTAGTTGCCTTCCATAAAGCAATACACATGAAATGCTTGATCGACTATGTGTGGGCACGCCTCCGCGTTGTACATTGTCTATCTCGTGGAAGTGTGATGGTGGGTGTGTGGGTCTGCCTCCGCAGGGTGCACACTCATCGTGTTGGCTTATGGGTTGGACTTAACTAGGGAACCTTGATAGGATCAAGTACCTAGAGGCACACAGATGCATCATGGCAAGGAGTTGTGCATGATCATCTATCCAAGAGTTGCATATGATGCAATTGGCAAAAGTTGCCTACCTTAGTATTTGGTCTTTGACGTCGGCGTTGGCTGGGCATTGATCCAATTATTTTAGGTCTTGGCTCACTAGAAGGTTGTGCATTGCAATCTTCTGAGTTGATAATGAGGGCTATCAATTTGAATAAAATGGTGGGAGCATAATTAATTAAAGGCCTAATTAATCTCGTTTATCAAATCTTTACTAGTCAAAATGTTTTGGACTAAATGCAAATTTTTCTTTTGTAGCAATCAAATGGCAAACAACACTCACACTTTCTCGTTGTGATCGGTCCTTGAGAAGGACAAACTTATTGGAACTAACTTTCAAACTGGTTTAGGACGCTGAGAATTATTCTCACACATGAGCGTAAGCTCTATGTCCTTAAAACACCAAAGCCAGCGGAACCCACCGTAAATGCACCCAAGGTTGAAAAGGATGCTTACAAGAAGCACCTTGATGATGTCGTGGATGTCAAGTGTCTGATGTTGTGCTCAATGAACTATGAGTTGAAAGAGCAACATGATAACATGAATGTCATGGAGATGGTAAGACATCTCAAGAACATGTATCGACATCAAGCAAGACATGAGAGATATGATGTCTCAAAGGCTTTGTTCAAAAGCAAGATGAAAGAGGGAGACTCAGTTGGCACCCATATACTCACTTTAATTGGGTACGTGGAAAGCCTATCCAAGCTGGGATTTCCCCTAGGTCAAGAGTTGGCCACTGATGTGATTCTACAATCGTTGCCTGAATCATATAGTCATTTTGTCATGAAGTACAACATGAACAATTTTGACAAGTCGTTGTCAGAATTGTTGGGCATGTTGAGGACAGCTGAAGCACAGATGAAGAAAGACAAGCCCAAGTCTGTGATGATGATCAGCAAGACAAAGGGAAAGTCAAAAGGCAAAGGCAAGGCTAAGAAAAGTTCTAAAGCTGGGCAGAAGTCAAAGTCATCCGCGCTCAAAACTAAAGGTGGGATCTCCAAAGAAGGCAGTTGTCACCATTGTCACCAACCTGGACATTGGAAAAGAAACTGTCCTCTCTACCTGGAGGAACTGAGGAAGAAGAAGCAGGGGATAGAGATCTCCACTTCAGGTATATACGTTATTGTGATAAACTTAAATACTTCTTCATCATGGGTACTGGATACCGGATGTGGATCTCATATATGTTCTAATATGCAGGATCTGATAAGAAGTAAGCCTTTACGAAAGGGCCAAGTCGAGATGCGGGTTGCTAATGGAGCAAGAGTTGCTGCCACCGTAGTTGGAGTTATTAGTTTATCTTTGCCTACGGGCCTTGTAATAGAATTAGAGAATTGCTATTATGTACCTGCCATTAATAGAAATATTATTTCTGTATCTTGTATGGACAAGAGTGGATTTGAATTTCACATTAAGAATGGAATTATTTCTATATATAAAGATGAGATCTTTTATGGCAATGCCCCTATGTCTTATGGTATCTACTTGTTAGAACTTGAGACTTGCATTTATAACGTAAATACTAAAAGGTTAAAAATTGACGACTAAAATAAAACATTCTTATGGCATTGTCGTCTTGGGCACATAAACGAGAAGTGCATATCTAGACTCCATAAGGATGGTTATCTAGACTCTTTTGATTTTGAATCATTAGAGACATGTGAGGCATGTTTATTAGGGAAGATGACCAAGACTCCTTTCATTGGACACAATGAGAGAGCCAGTGATCTGCTAGGGCTCATACATACTGATGTATGTGGACTTTTTAGATCAAATGCTAGAGGAGGCTATCAATACTTCATTACCTTCACTGATGACCTCATTAGGTATGACTATGTATATCTTATGAAACACAAGTCAGAAACTCTTGAAATGTTCAAGACTTTCATGAATGAAGTAGAGAAGCAACTTGGTAAGAGTATTAAAGCACTCTGTTTAGATCGAGGTGGCGAATACTTAAGCGAAGAGTTTGAGGACCTTCTGAGAGACTGTGGTATTGTATCACAATGGACTCCACCTGGTACACCAAAACATAATGGTGTGTCAGAAAGAAGGAATCGTACATTATTAGACATGGTACGATCAATAATGAGTTCAGCCGAACTTCCAATATTGTTATGAGGATATGCTCTTGAAACTGCAGTGTTTACACTTAACAGTGTACCTTCCAAATCGGTTCAAAAGACACCATATGAGATATGGAATGGGAATCGTCCCAATTTGTCTATGTTAAAGATTTGGGGATGTGAATCTTATGTTAGGAAACAATTTCCTGAGAAGCTTGGACCCAAATCGGAAAAATGCTATTTTGTTGGATACCCCAAGGAAACTCGGGGATACTACTTCTACACACCAACTGACAACAAAGTGTTTGTTGCTAGGACAGTTGTATTTCTTGAAAAGGAATTTATTTCCAAAGGAATTAGTGGGAGGAATGTAGAGCTCGAAGAAGTTCGAGACCAACAAGAAAGTAAAGAACATGCGGAGGTACATAAGGAACATGAAGACTCACAAATTGTTGTGGAATTTCAAGTTCTAAATATAACACAGGAACCTCGTAGGTCTAGTAGGACACGACTTGAGCCTGAGAGATTTGGATTTCTCATGACTCAAGACAGTGATGAATTGGGCATAGCAGATGAGCCAACTTCCTATCTAGAAGCTACAAAGGGACCAGAATCTAAGAAATGGCTCAAAGCCATGAGATCTGAGATGGAATCAATGTACACCAACAAGGTATGGACCTTGGTGGATCCACTCGAAGGGTAAAACTCATAGGGTGCAAGTGGGTCTTCAAGAAGAAGACTGACATGGATGGAAATGTTCAAACCTATAAAGGTATATTGGTTGTGAAAGGATTCCATCAAATTCAAGGTGTTGATTATGACGAGACCTTCTCACCAGTTGCCATGGTTAAATCCATCAGGATCATGCTTGTCATTGTAGCTTATCATGACTATGAGATTTGGCAGATGGATGTTAAAACAGCATTCCTTAATGGGAATTTACTCGAGGATGTGTACATGACACAACCTGAGGGTTTTATCGATCCAAAGGAAGCCAATAAAGTCTGTAAGCTACAAAGGTCAATCTATGGATTGAAGCAAGCATCTCGGAGCAGGAATCTACATTTTAATGAAGTAGTCAAAAAGTTTGGCTTTAGTCAAAATGAAGATGAACCTTGTGTTTACAAAAGGGTTAGTGGGAGCACAATCGTATTTCTCATATTGTATGTGGATGACATACTATTGATGGGAAATGACATCCCTACTCTTCAGACAGTAAAAGGTTGGCTAGGGAAGACCTTCTCTATGAAGGATTTAGGCGAAGCATCCTATATACTAGGGATCAAGATCTATAGAGATAGATCTAGAAGGCTTCTAGGCCTAAGCCAGAGCACATACATTGACAAGGTGCTAAAGAGGTTTAACATGGAGGGTTCTAAGAGAGGTAACTTTGCCATGTCCCATGGGGTTACAATCTCTAAAGCCCAGTGTCCTAGTTCATGTGATGAACGGGCACGCATGAGTAAGATTCCATATGCATCAGCAATTGGATCTATCATGTACGCAATGTTATGTACTCGTCCTGATGTGTCGTATGCTTTGAGCATGACGAGCCGGTACAGTCAGATCCAGGTGAATGTCACTAGACAAATGTAAAGAACATCCTAAAGTACTTGAGAAGGACTAAGGATCAATTCTTGGTATACGGTGGTGAGGAAGAGCTCATGGTAAAGGGTTACACTGATGCTAGCTTCCAAACTGACAAAGATGACTACAGATCGCAATCTGGAATTGTGTTTTGCCTGAACAATGGAGCTGTGAGCTGGAAGAGTTCCAAGCAATAGACGGTTGCGGATTCTATAATAGAGGTCGAATATATTGTTGCATCTAATGCTGCAAAGGAAGATGTGTGGATCAAGAAGTTCATTTCTGAACTTGGAGTGGCTCCAAGCGTTGGTGATGCAATTGAGTTGTTTTGCGACAACAATGGAGCAATTGCACAGGCTAAAGAACCAAGATCGCACCAAAGCTCCAAACATATTCTACGGCGGTTCCATCTCATACGAGAGATCGTACAATGAAGAGATGTGAAGATTTGTAGAGTACCTACAGAAAGCAATGTGGCTGACCCACTCACAAAAGCACTTTCACAGGAGAAACATGACAGACATGTTCGATCACTTGGATTGAGATTCATGAGTGATTGGGTATAAGTGCAAGTGGGAATTTGTTGGTATGTATGCCCATAGAGACTATCATTCAATGATTGTAATGGGATACTATGTAAACGATTTGTAATACTACATTGATCGTATCAATAAAGGCAAGTTTCCCATCTATATGTTTGTGTTTTATATTGTGAGATGACCATAAAACTTATAGATGTCTATAGAATAATATACTCAATGACATATGTCTTTGGGTTGATGACCTGAACAGTGAGATCATATGTATGCTAAGAGTATGTATTCTTATTTTATCCCTAATCAGTTGTTATTGTGGAAATATCCATAGACATCAATAACACATAAGATTAGAATGTATGTTGGTTGATGGAAGAATCTCATTATCCATGATATGGAGATATCAAACCAAATACATAGATACTTGTTAAAGAATAGTGTATCGGATAGACCCACCTTGAGAGTGACACATGGATACCATGATTGGTAGTTAGAGTTGCATCTCATAATGATGGTGGTGATTGTGGTTCTTAGACATGAAGTCACTACACTTGTCACATGTCGTTCAGTGTACTTTGACATCATCCACCGTGGTCCTGAATAAGGATTGCCATAAAGATGATGCTTGGGTGTACTGTCACACATGGGGATGACTGTGAGTGATGTAGATGGAATTTGTCCTTCCTACGGGAGTTTGATATTCTGACCACTTGATAAGCTAGACTGAGAAATGCATGGCCATACTGATGTGAGTCAATATGTGATATTGAGCTTACATATATCTCAAACAGTCTGCTCTAATTCAAGGAAGATGGATTGAACGTTGAACAGGATAACAATTCCATGACTTGAGTTGAATCCAGATATCAGCGACAAAGGAACTATACAATCATTATAATACCAATCATGAATGATAGGTTAAGTTGTTCTCCAACTTCTTCAATTACTTGGGTGGCAATGAAGTCTTGCTAGATACCTATCATTGCTTGTTAAATCATAATATGATTATGGATATCACTGCCAACGTAATTTGGTGCCTACCAGGTCACACGCATAGGATGTATTGGAATAGGAGTATAATTGTGGATTTGATTGGAATTGCTCCGAATCACATTGATTACTAAAGTGTTTATGTAATGGATTTAGAGTGACTGGGTCTAAGTGCAAGTGGGAGTCTATTGGTATATATGCCCATAGAGCCATCCCAAGCGATTGCATGGAGTCAGATATTAATTAATCAATTAATGTGATTATTTGGTTAATTAATGAATTCCAGAATATTCTAATTAATCCACGAGCATTTTAATTAATGCAATGTTTCTATTTACCGATGGGTTTAGGAAACCCTACTTCCCTTCGTCTCCTATTTAAAGGAGGATTGGCGGCCAATATCTATATAAGATATCGAGAGAGGCTTTTCAGTTTACGCTCACGTACATAAACCCTAGTCGTCACCGTCCTTAGGAGAGCAACGCACCGCTAGCACGCCACTGCACAGACACGACTCCTTCCCGCCGGCTTAGGAAGCACGACGTGGAGTTCCAATCCATCAGCGTGGATGAAGTAGAGACACAGACACTGAGACGCCTGCGTTCAGAGGACATCGAAGACCATCTGTGTGCGTTACGAGCGGCATATATCATCGCACGAAAGGATCGCCGTCGGATCTTCCTACGACAGCGAACGGGAGAGAAGTTTCGTCCGTGTAGGATAGCGTCGTTGCACACCTTTGTACAGCGAGACATCGCCGGACTTACTCCGCGATAAGGTATATCCCACAAACACTCCTTACAAATATGATGTTGTTGACGAGGTCCTATTTCGGGTTGAGTGGATTTTGTTGCTTCCGCCGCGCACATTTTTCCTCCACAAAACCCAACAAAATTGTCCTTTCACTAGTTGTTTGTCTCATCATGTGGAGTTGTGTGCCTAACATGTTGTAGGCATGGGCCAGTTGGAAAACCCTTATTTGGCCATCTCACTCTAGGGTTTTTTAATCGTTAATATGATGTATGTGGCTTTATGGAATTTTTCAATTAGTCATTTTTTTCTAAAATTCACCGTAAATTGTATATAGCTCATATAAAATAGAAGAAAATATATTTGCAATCAGTGAATTATTCTCCAAATTATGATATTATTTCTATCACCTAATTCTCATATAATGAATACATGATATTATTTTTGGATTTATCTAATTGGCTAGGTTTTCTAAATATAATCTACAAGTCATAAAAATAAAGTAAAATATGATATGAAATCGTGAATGTTAACTATGCAAGATGGTATGCTTTTGATAACCTAATCTATTAATAACAAAAAAGATGATTTTTAGGATTTATATAACTAACATGAACTTATTTATAATTCTATAAATATGTTTAATATGTGTTTTGAAGACTATGGCTTGGACCTAGTGTTGACTTTAGACACATATAGCCTTGGAAATGAGGTATGTTGCATATCATGTTAATTATATTGAGCAATGACCTGTGTTTTACCTCCCTCTTTGCCATTTGGATGTATTACCTCATATAGTTTCTCTCTCTAGAGAAATTTGATTCATGATATTGGTACTTATCGTCTACTCAATTTGATGGATATTCTTATTGGATTCTAGTTTGTATTTGTCCATCTTTTTACATGTGGTAAGCCTATTTTGAGAAATTAAACTAAATCAAATCCTAATTTTTCAAGTGATGACTTTATGATCTTATGATGTATCTTATTTGTGGAGATGATTGAATACTTGTCATTGGGTTCTCTAACCCCACATGAAACTATTGGATGTTCTCATCCTATTATTTGAGCTCGACTAAGCTTACTTCTTGCCTCTACATTTGTGCATGGCTTAGACTATTTTTTTTTAGTGGTATTACATGCGAACAACCATATATTGGATGTGCATTTCTACCCCGAGTGTGTCTTTCCACTCATATTGTAAATCTCGGGTGTGCCTTTCTGCCCAGTGCACCTTTTCGCCTGACTTTTTGACTGAGATCCTATAATGTTTCAGTCACTCTCTAATAATATTAATCTAATATTATATACACACAATATCTATGATTGTGATATTTTGTTGTGATAATGATTAAGGCAACAAATTCTTGTATACCGTTCGTTTGAGAAGTAAACAATACTCCTATTCCAGCATACATATTAGTGTGTTTGGATTAGATGGTTTATTCCTCAAATTGAGTAAGGAGTGGGACCCTCTTGGGTTCCACTCCTTACACATGAAGATTCAGATATTGAAGTCAATAGCAAGGAGGATTAAATAGTTACATTCATTGTATTTAATGTCATCGACATCAAGTGAGATTTTGCAAAAAAAATTGATGTCGACACATGAAAATGTCTAATCCACATAAACATCCTAATTCCAAAATATCTTCGATATTTAGTCAAAGTTGTCGACATTTCCCCATATGTCGACGAAGTTGGCCCAAGTCCATTCAAAAATTCCCCAATTTTCTAGACATCATTTGAAGTCGTCGAAGTTGGCGACATTCTTCTGATGTTTTGAGGAATTTGTTGTGAGGATGAAAAGTGTTGGTGCTTGAGGTGTGGTAATTTTAATGATATTTTTTTATTATTCTAAGCTAATATTAATAGATTGAACCCCTCTCTATTAGATCTACCGTATATTTACACCACTTTTATCTAATTTCTTATTGACATATTTTACATATATAAGAATTTAGTAGTTTGAAGAGGACTGTATGTAATCAAGCATTTTTCTACATATGTAAATCTATATGGATGGCTATGTGTTAACATATATTGTGTTTTTAGCTAGATTTGATAAAATCGGTCGATTTTCATCACGAAGTGGTTATTTTTTTAGTGTAAATCTTGTCAAAGTTGCGTCAAACTTTGGTTTTAAAAATCCTCAGAATTTTCTCAGACATTTTCACAAACTTCCATGTCCTACACCTATCAAAGTGAACTCGAAGTCGAAGTTCTATCCATGATTACATTAGTGCTTCTTCTCATGTATATGTTAGTTTTTCTTTTAAAATTTGTGTAACTCCTCAATGGAGTATTGCTTAAATATTTGTATCAAATGTTCAATGACTGAAAACTGCTGATCATTATTATTTATTTATTAAATATAGATCCTGAAATTTTAAATATCGACTCCCTACTTTGTGATCTCTCTTGGTTAGATTGTAGGGGTGTTGAAGGCACAATGAGCATACAACTTCATGATCTCCCCATGATTTTAAGCCGTGGCAAGTTGGATTTTCACTTTTTGGAGTCTCTCCAGGCATCTGGACTTTGCCACAGTGCAAGAAGCTTCAGATACCAGCCCGGCCCGATTACTAAGAAGCCACTGTAATGGATATTCAGCAGAAACGAAACTATTGGTAGGATATCCGCCGACAGAATACATGCAAGTTTGACGTCTCAACAATAAAATCACAACCAATGCACTGGTGGCTAACGTCCCAATCCTAATGGAGCGAGTCGTAACGGACGTATCCTGTGCCGTGTGTGCACTTTGTTCGTGTCAACATCGAGCTGGCTAGCTTACTTTCCAACGCTAATCATCATCCGTGCTGTTAGTGTTATAGGTAATTAGTTAGGTTATGTGACAGTACAGTCACCGGAGTTACCCAACCCAACCATAATGATGAACACTAACAACCCCCCGGCCGAGTTACCCAACCCAACCATAATGATGAACAGAGCGAGAATTACAGCTGGGTTGAACCCACTGAGCTGGGCTTTCCAGCATGAGAGTGCAATTCAAGTGGCGGTGGCTGCAACGAACCCGACAGAGACAACTGCACAGCCGAATAGGAGATGCGGAGCGTGACACCCACTGGAGTCTTGTTTAGCGAGAACAGTGAACAAGCGTGCAACGAGGAACATGCACATGCTGTCCAAAACAGGGAGAAAAAGGAGCATAGCAGCTCAGCAGAGAAATCATTATATTCGATAATGAAAAGTAACAAGTGCGTTCTTCCGTGGAACTCTGTACTTCAAAGAAGTCTGGAAAGTATTTTATAGGTTATCCTTGGTCTGTATCGACATCCATAGATGAAGATACGTGGACGACTGGACGGTACTGTTGGGTCTCGATCCATACGGCAGACAGCTCGTTCGGGTATTCCTAATCAGAAACTATCAAACTGGTCAACACTATGCCTGGCCAAACAATGACCATGCTGTTGTACCATGTGAGTCTTCCAAGTTTAAGTACAGAAGGCTATTAAACTGAAAAGGAAGATCTATAGGAGTTTGGTCAAATCTAGAGATAAGGCAAGGTTCCAAAGATACAAGCAAGTAAAGAAAGAAGCTAAAAAGATTGTTCGGAAGGTAAGGTCTAGATACTTTGATGATATGTATAAGAAGTTGGATACTAAAAAAGGAAGAAGAAAAAAAATATATATATATATATATATATATATATATATATATATCAAGTAAAATACATCAAGAATTAAGATGGTAGAGTATTGGTGAAGGATGATGATATCAAGAACCAATGGAGAAATTACTTCCATAAGCTTTTCAATGGAGATACTGCATGTAATGTTAGAGACTTGTGTGACATGAATACAAGAGATACCATTTACACACGACGAGTTTCACCATTTGAGGTCAAGAATATTTTGAAAAAGATGAAAATGAGAAAGGCATGTGGACCAAGCGGTATTCTCATTGATGTATGGAAGAGTATGGGGGTGAAGGACTTATGTGGTTAACAAATTTCTTTAACAAGATCACGAAGACCAAGAAGATGTTGGATGAGTAGAGAAATAGTACAATAGTCCCCATCTACAAGAACAAGGTGACATTCAGAGCTGTACAAACTACAGAGGTATCAAGTTGATGAGCCACACGATGAAGCTTTGGGAGAGGATTATTGAGCAGAGGTTAAGATCTATAACGCATGTATCAAACAACCAATTTGGTTTCATGCCTGGAAGATCAACAACAGATGTTATTTTTCTAATAAGGAGGCTTATGGAGAAGTATAGACAAAGGAAAAGAGATCTCCATATGGTGTTTATCGATCTAGAAAAGGCTTATGATCAAGTACCCAGAGAAGTGTTATGGATGGTTTTGAAAAAAAATGTGTGTTCATCCAATACATTGACTTGATCAAAGACATGTATGATAGCTCTACTGCAAGTGTCAAGATGCATGGAGGAGAGACACCAACTTTTCCTATCACAGTTGGGGTACACCAAGGATCCACACTCAGCCCATATCTATTCATTCTTGTTATGGATGAGTTGACAACGAATGTTCAGGATGATATTCCTTGGTGTATGTTATTTGCTGATGATATTGTTTTGATTGACGAAACTAAAGATGGATTGAATGCTAAAGTTGAATGTTGGAGAAAGGCTTTAGAATCAAATGGATTGATGATTAGCAGGAGCAAAATTGAGTATATGCATTGCAATTTCAGCCAATCTCGCATTGTGAATGATGGAGCCAAGTTGGACGGTGTAGGTATATCAAAATATGATAAATTCTGTTACTTTGATTCTATTATTCAAATAGACGGAGATGTCCAAAATGATATTTTTCACCGGATCACTACAGGATTGTTGAAATAAAGGAGTGCAACTGGAGTATTATGCGATCGGAAGATCCCTCTCAGGTTAAAAAGTAAATTTTATAGAACAGCTATACGACCAGCCATGCTCTATGAGAGTGAATGTTGGGCGGTGAAGAAACAAGGTCTCAACAAGATAAACGTGGCTGAAATGTGTATGTTGAGATGGATGTGTGGGAAGACAAGAAAAGATCACTTGAGAAATGACTATATCAGGAATAAAGTGGGGGTGGCGAGCATTGAGGACAAGTTGCGCGAGGGCCGACTCAGATGGTATGGACATGTACAACGCAAACCAACTAGTGCACCTATACGAAGCAATGTTATTGAGCCAAACACTATAAATAGAAAAGGATGAAGGTCTAAATTAACATGGGATGAGCTTATAAAGAGAGATTTTGAATCTCTACATCTCAACCAGAATATGGCCCATGATAGAGCTGAATGGAAACGCAGGATCCATGTAGCTGACCCCAACATAGTTGGGACTGAGGCTAAGTTGATGATGATGATGATATAAGTATGGACCCAAAAAGAATGAAATGAAGACAGAACAACAATCTGCCAGACCGCCAACCATATATCTGAGCTGTGACCTACAACAGAACATAGGCTGACTGAAACTTGTCAGGTTGTTTTGCCATTCTGATACAGTCTCTACAACAGAACATGGGCTGACTGAAACTTGTCAGGTTGTTTTGCCATTATGATACAGTCTCCGGTCCGGTGACTTTACCAACAACATGTACAGGCAGCCTTCACAGCAGAAAGTCAATAGAGCTTGTTCCAAGTCAAAACAAATGAGGTTCTTTGGACTCGTTCTTTGTCACCCATTTAATTTACCAGAGTACAGCTGTTCTCCTCCAAATCTTTGTTTCAGGCTCAATGTATACCGTCACCATAGGCTGTGTGACTATGCCGTAGGTGTGCTTTTTAATTTATTTTCAAGTGATTAGTTCACATATAAGGCGGTTGTAGAAAAGGAGGGGATTGGAAATGATGCTGCCATTCACATACGTGGGTAAAAACAAACATTCTAAAATTTGTAAAAGACCAAATAAAGGAGAGAACAAGTTGATACGGTGGCCGACTCGTCTGAGTGTTGTAACTTTAGCTGGTCCTATTAGTCCTTTTTTCACATAATTGAATCAAAGATAATGATATACTCCCACATTATTGCATATGTCTTGTGTTTTTACGTAACTACACATTCTCCCACACGTGTCCTTGGGTACAGGGTTCGGCGGAAATTGTGGACCTAGAAACATAAGTCTTAGCCCGCCATCTGATAAATGTTGGGTTACGTTCAACTCAAGTTCCATGGGCGGGCCGGATATAAACATCGCCAACTGATCATCGTTCCATTACTTCCATCCATGCATCCATCCGACACATCATCAAATTAAGAAAAATAAATAGCAACCTCTTGTTTATCAATGAAAACAAAAATGGCCTGTTGATTCCTCCTACCCACCTCCCACCCACAACCATCTCCTCTAATCTAGAGGGACCACCAGTTCACTGTTCCATTAGGCTACATCTTCCCTCTCCCACCGTCCCTTTGATGTTTCACCCCCGTCCCATTTTTGTGCTGCTGTTGCGGACAGCAGCAGCAACCATTGCAAGAGGAGAAAGAGGAGACAGTAAACAGTGAGGTAAAGGTGCAGCAAGAAGAACAGGGGAGGGAGGACAAGAGAGAATCCAGCCAACAAACAGTCACGGCGGCAGTGGTAGTGGGGGAGGAGTTAAGCATAAACAGAGAATGTGCAATTTGATTTCTATGACATAATATAAATACTAAGGCGTGCAGGTCTTTTTGTGGCAGGATAACCAAGCTCCCGGCTGTGTTAGAACTGCCTGTAATTCAGCTCCTATCTTGTTCAGTTTGAAAATACCGGACAGATTTATATACGGGTACGGATTCTGTAAACACTTGAATCCAAAATGTCCAAGACATTTTTTTTCACTCAGGACAACAGCATTCCATAAACATGCTAAGCAATCCCAGGATTTATCCTGCCTCCAGTAGATTCATGTAGGTACAGGTGTCTGGGGAGGTCAAAAACATAAATACACAGATAAAGACAGAACAATGAGAGCACATTATTTACACCAACTGTAGAAATGCCTGGTGAGTAAATAAGCATAACATGCCTGTAATTCAGCTCCTATCTTGTTCAATTTGAAAATTCGGGAGAGATCGGTACGGGTTCATTGTATACACTTGAATCCAAAATGTCCAAGACATTTTTTTCACTCAGGACAACAGCATTCCATAAACATGCTAAGCAAACTCAGGATTTATCCTGCCTCCACTAATACAAAGATAAAGACACACAACAACAAGAGCACATTGTTTACGCCAACTGTAGAAATGCCTGGTGAGCAAATAAGCATAACACGCCTGCAAAATTAAACAAGAAACCAGATGATTGCCATAGGTTGCCAATTACTAGCAGTGACTTCCAATAATTATGATATTTAGACCATGTAACAAGACACCATAGCTTATTTTGCAGCATGGAAAGCAAAACACAACCCAGACATGATACATGAAAGCTCTCATAACAAGAGTGCAGATGAACTATTGACACGTTTTCGCATACTGCACTTGCAACATATAAACACAAACATAAGACAACTGCCTCGATAAACACACTATTACTTCCTAGCTAAACTGACTTGTAACCTATTCAAGCAGATCCACAAGGCCGACAACATAGTTAATAACTTCTGCTATACAAAGGGTGGATGTGTAGACTGAACAAACAAAATCTCCAGTGGGTTGCACACTGAATTCTGGTACTTCTAACCTGCAGGACTCTATTAAAGACTGCTGCCGTTTAAAATCCATAAGATTTGCCACCCCCATATGCAGAAGGGATGGCATTCATCCCAGGGCAGTCCCTGGCCCAGTGCCCAGGTTTCTGGCATTTGTAACAACTGCCGGATGCAGCTCCAGAGGCACCTCCACCGCCCATAGAATTGTAAGGGGTCCTGTTGCTGTAACCCCCTCCTGTCTGAGCTGGCATGTTCGTAGACCTAGGACAATTCTGGGCACTGTGTCCAGAAGTCCCACAGCTACTACAGATATAAGTCGCTTCCCTGTTGAAAGTATTGGACCCAACTGTAGTCCTATAATCACCAGCAGAAAATCCTGGTTGATATGATGCAGACCCAGACCGAACACCATCGGAGATAACTCTACTACTGCCCATGCTGTTTGGGCTGTTGAAAGCAGCAGGGGGCTTTGCTTCATGGTAACGATTGTCAGCATTGGACAATCCGAATGTAGATGTTCTTCCGATATCGGGCTTAGAATCTTCTCCCGCAAGAAGTTTATCTATAGCATCCAGAAGATACTGACTCTCTGAGGATGCATTGATCTTCTCGGCTTTGACAACATTCACTTTCACCCGCTGTTCATCATTGAAAGTTTCCTCTTTGACCTTCAGCTTAAACAGGTACTCGTTAAAGAGGGCCCCTCGCAGAATATCACCAAACTTGGCATCATCCTGCTCCTCATATTTTATCAGATACAACTCCTTCGCAGAGATGCCCATGATCTCCTCAGCACTTTCCTGAAATGCAGTCACCCAGGTCATACCTGAATAGTCCTGTATCTGAAACCCCAGCAGGTACCTATAGTCACATTCAGGGAAAGACTGGTCGCACCTGTCACAGTGCCAGCCGCCATCACCATTATTGTTCACCTTCTTCATGCACGGCCTGTCTCCTACTAACAGGGGACAAGCCGTGTAGCAAAAGTTTTCGCTCCTGATGAATGAAATTGCTGCTTTTAGAGTGACCCAGTCAGGCTTCTCTGACATCCCAAGTCCTTCATCCTTGATCTGTGACACACATTTGCGGGCATCTGATCTTGCCACTGATTGCATCTCCCTGGATATTGAAACAGAAGCCACGTTTTTCCCTTCTATTTGGTACCACTCCCTCAACTTATGTGCCTCGGGAAAATCTGGGTCTATGAACAACTGGCTAGAAGATATAGTACTAAGAGACTTGCCACTGAAATCACTTACTCTACAAGATTTTATAGCCAAAACAGGACATCTGCCAGTGTCACACATTTCTTGCAGCTGCTGACCTTCTGCATTACAGAAATTTCCCCAAAATGTGACCTCAACATTTCTTGTAGACATGTCCTTTAAAACGAGGCCTCTTTTAGTTGTTTCCGTCCCGTTTTTTCTTAAAATTGTAGCAGACGGGGTGATGGATGATACAACACCAATGACATCAACCATTGCATTGCTATCCATAGATTCTATGTCACTTACGGGTCGGAAGTTGAATTGCTGCTTTGGAATATTATTATCCTCTTGGCAGGGCTGTATAGTAGATGTGGTCTCCAACATAATCTCATACTCATTGTTTAGATGGTTAAAGTTCTTTTGAGCAGGTCGTAAGCCACCTTTGGAAATCAAATACACTTTACCAGGCTCGAGCATTTCATAAAATTGGTCAGCCACAGCATTAAAACATATCGCTCTTATTTCTCCGCCGTCAGAATCAAGAAGATCAAAGGAAAATACTTTCCCTTCTCCTCTTTGGTTGTTATAACGCCTCAGTTCTGACTTTGCTGTCACCCTGGCCTTTATAGTCCATCTGTTTTGGTAAGGGTTCAAAGCAGCAACAGGGACTATTCGAGCAGGAGCTTCGTTTTTGGCAATGGGCCCGCTGTTCTGGTATAAAGGTGGTGGTTTCTGATATTGAGGGGGATTTGATCTCCCATAGATACTGGTTGGAGCATATGTACCCTGAGCCATTCCACTATATTGAGGCCGTTGATTATTCACATTCCGAGTAGAATCTGTTTGATTATATGCAGGCTGGTTAGTGAATGTCTGGCCAGAGAATGACATTCCAGGAGAGGGCCCACTATAGTTGTTCGTACCGGGTTCAATCTTAGGGGGCACATGACCACCTACAGTCTGAACAGAATTTGAACCACCACCATATGAACAAGCATTTGCTTGTGGTCCTGGTTGATCATCTTGCATTTGATTTTGAACCCCAGAAGATGGCACTACACCCATGGGCCTGGCCATTGCAGCAGCGGAATTTGCATCAAATCCACGTGGATTTCCAATAGTGTCACATTGGTCGATGATAACTTCCAGGCTAAGAATAATGATGATCCTGAGAATAAAGATAGACAAACTATCAGAGAACTTAAAATGTAGGAAAAGTATAATCTGAGTAGTTATAAGATGCAACTCCAATGGCATTTGGAAGGAGACCACGTTAGAGCCACGTACCATAAAGGATTGAAACAGACGGATCAATAATAGCAAGACAGGTTTTACATGATAAAATATACATTAAGAAACAACTCATCACAATTACTCAATTTGAATCCAAATATATTGGAATGAAACCAAATGGGTTGAATTCCTGTCTCCGGAGAACAATGTAGAGTCTTGCATACTATTTAATTGTATTCATGGTCTTTCCTAATTTAAATAAGAGCAGATTCTTTCTCATAAATTCACAATAAGCCTCCCACAAGACACAAACGTGTGTGTGTCTATATATATATATATATATATATATATATATATATATATATATATATATATATATATAGAGAGAGAGAGAGAGAGAGAGAGAGAGTCAGGCTAGAATACACTCGAGTGTACAGATCGCACGGATACACTCAAATGTGTTTGCATCTCAAGACTATTTTTTG